>JAADVW010000546.1:0-23456 GCA_023335875.1 Elongisporangium prolatum | reverse complement strand
GTTCCAGTTGTGCAGGCTGTTGAAACACGGAAGTAGCTTAGAGGTTGAGACGTGTAGAAGCCTGGCAGCTCGCGTTGCATGTTGCTACGTCTTCACAGACCTGGTCAGTCTGGTGAAGCGCCCAGGAGAGAGCGAGTCACTATTGTCTCAAATCAAGATACAAGTCGCTAGAGGCTCATAAGGAATCAGTACACGTGTTTGTGACCTGTGATAGAAGAAGCAGACTATTATTCCATCTTCGATCAGGCATGTAGCTCTTATGTCATAGCCACGAGTTATAGCTGTCCCCGCAGCGGAATCCGAGCGCTTCACACGACAGCGCTGGTTGAAGCCGGGCCACTCGTTCTTGAGCAGCAAGTCAAGGAACCACGCAAAGACATGCATAGAGGCGCTCTCGAGCGTCCATCCGAATCCGATAAGCGCGGGCACAGACGGATAGACAGCGCAATCGGCACGCACAGCTCTGATCGTGGGTAAATTTGAAGTAGAGGGCTGCGTCCACACGTAGTCAAATAGAAGTCCTGACTCAGATTTATAATTTGGTCGAATAAATAAGAGCGTCCCCACCGGCCGCGGTAACATTGACACGGTAAAAAGAAGTTTGCCGTGAATTTTTCACTTTCCCCCGTTCGTTTTTACCGTATCAGTCTTTTTTTCCCGCCGACAACGGGAAAACGTCAAATTTGACACTCAACCAAGTGTGAAGACAACAACAACGCCATGAACCAGGTATTGCGGGCGACGCGCAAGCCATCATCAATCGACTCCTCGAAGATGCCGCTCTTTTGCCCGGTTCCCATCACGGCATCCTTGCCGATCACCAGGTATGAGCGGTAAAGCCGCATATCCTCCCCCGTGCTGATTTTTGTGCCTCGCATGATTTCTAGAAAACGAGAAATATCAGTGCGTATGCATCCAAACACGATCACTGCTGCATCCTACCTATGGCTTCGAACCGTCACTCTTGTACTTGTCACGTTGGTCGTCTGCGCGCGTCGCTGATGGCGGGTTCCTCGGCGTTGTTTCCTTTGGCTTGACACATGCGAAAGTTCTCCCCCATCTGATCACATTCTGATCCAAATCTGAGTAATTCTGATTGTCATGGAGTCGATCCCGTGGAACGGCAAAACGTTCGTTTTTGCCGCGATTTTGGAAATTTGCCGCGTCGGATTTGCCGTTTTACCGTTTGCAGTGGCGCGGTGGGGACGATAAATTGCACCGGCAAAAATAGATTTCCGGTAAACTGTTTACCGTGTTGTTTTGCCGTGACCGGTGGGATGCTCTAAGCCTCTATTGTCCTCCGCACTAAAGAGCGCCCCAAAAGCAGTGACCCTGTTAGGAAAAACACGTTATTCCGCCGTACGCGCAGCCGATCGAACCGCGCTTACCACCAACGGATGGTTCGGGACGTGCGCTGCATTATTGTTGTGCGAGCATGCTACTTCCCGCAAACGACACGAGTTCAGCTCTGCCGAGGAGAACCTAGTGGCCACTTCGCATGCTTTTTTTAGTTTGTAGAAAAACGACGCTACTTCCAGAGAATCCGCGCGAACGAATTGGTAGCAGAGAGTTTGGGCTGCTCAGCCACGGCGGTCAAGCACATATGGAGATATACAACGCCGACAACAACACCAAGTTTGAGGTCACCTAATGCATATTCGTATTTAACTGACATCACCTGTTAACGCTGACATTTTATATTTAGACTGGAAGACGAAAATGTCCCGCTAGCAGCGGCGAACGCCGAGTAATTCGACCCTGTGTAATTTAATACTTTTCTTTTTTGCCAATTTTTGGTGTTCATTCAGAATTTTACGCATTCAGCCGTCAGACCACTTCAAATGACGCCTTTCCCATGTAACCCTGATGCTTTCGGCTGATTGACCAATGAGAATACCCGTATTAAGCTAACCCTCTCGCTGACAATAACCGTTGGGCGGGGGCGCCGGGAGAATGCTCACAGCTCCTGAACGGTCCGACTTTAGCCCAAACGGACAACAATTTGAATCAGAAGTGAAAATTGTACCCTAGGGTTAAATGTCTCTACAGGTTTTGTAAAAACTGGTTAAATTATGCGCCTCACTATGTTGGGGCGCTCTTCAAAGCGGAGGACATTATGAGAAAATCTCACCGGTTTTCAATGCAACGGAAGACAATGATTTGATGAATTTTACCAATGATGTGCGTGGTGACTGGTGAAAGAGGAAGAATAATCTGCGAGTGGTAAAAATGCAATGTAAATATGGGACGCCATAATCACCCAGTCACCAGAATTTTGATTGGACAAAATTTCTTGCGTTCAGTGGAATCTAATTCACACGCAATCATTCATAAAAGCACAGGTAAGTAAGTACACACACGACACGCAAACAGGATGATAATACAACTGACTACTGCTGTTCTGTGTGTCCTGTAGCAACTAATTCTACTTCTGTCTGCGGGTGGCTCCCATGTGCGCTCGCCTCCTGTCTGCGGGTGGCTCCAGTGCGCATCCGGCTGTGTGGAGTTCATGTGCTCGTAAAGGGCTTACATTGTTAAAATACAGCTGCCACTGCGGACACCCTTGCCATTTGTCTATGAAGTAGCACTTGATCTGACTGAGATATGACTGACTGGGTGCTGCTCATATTATTCAGATTTTCTTGGAGGTAAGTCGCAAATCCACCTAGCGACTTGGCCATCACTTTGGTGCTGGAGCGTTTCAATCCTTTTGTTGGCCACACCACCTTCTCTATACTGTGATAAAAAGGCATTGAAGTGGTTCTTCGCTGTTGAAAGCTGCTGGTTGCTTTTGTCACCGCAAGCTCTGCTTGTCTTCCCCGCTATTCCTTGGCCTGCTCTTGTGGACGCAATCTAGCGAAGTGACCGTGCGTTTTCGAGTGTGTGGCCCTTCATGATTCGAACTTAGCGCGTGGTCGAACTTTACAAAATATAAATTCGAACCAATGAGAAGGGTGCATACTTAATATTAGCCAGTTAGATAAGTGGTGACTTGCCCGGTGACAAGGCCAGCATAAACATCAATGTTAAATGTCGGACCACAGGTTTTGTAAAAATTGGTTAACTTATGAGCCTTTTTCAAAGCGGAGGACAATAACAAGTTCTTAAGTTTCGTCAATTTCTTTGTGCATTATCCCATATTCTCCTGGTAACTGTACAGGTGTTGGCTTTGCTGTTTACGCAATCCATCATGACGGCTTATTGACTTGCTGTTACCGTAAATCACGATGAACTTGCAACATCGGCTGATCTGGTAAAAACCAAAACACATTCCTTTTTTTTGCACACAACCAATTTTTCTGGAGGTGACACCCCTCCGGACGACCGACTCCCCTACTTGTGGCTTGGCCGAAAACTACAGTGTATCAAAAAAGGGTACAGATTGTGACACGTTTTCTCGTTTGATGGTAGCATGTCCTTTCTTACCTTTTCATTGTCCAAAAGCGAATCCATCAATGGCCAAGACGGTTGCGCCTTGGTTTGGGGTTCCAAGCTTAGAGCGTCCCCCTGGACAATCGATAAGTAGTAATCGAAAGTAAACACACATTTAAATCCACTGCTATTCATCTCCTTAAAGAATATATATATATCCATCGGGAGGGAACGTAGCAAAACGCCCGCCTTGACCGCGAGGCCCCACAGCAATGACACAAGCTCTAATGAGGCCTTTCATAATCGTCTCTGGCCGGATTGAATCCCACGCTTCTGCAATGACAGACGCAATAATCTTCCTGCGCTGACTAGCGCTTGAGCAAAACGGTGAGCTGGCGGTGAGAAGGAGATAAAGAGACCTGCACCTGTCCTTGAACAGCTTCATGACAGCGACGTCCATGGACTGGGCCAGTCCTGTAATATTAGGAGCACGTACACTGTCTTTGTAGCGCAGTCACCTTCAAGGGCTTCCTTGATCTGGGTCATCTCGTGGACCTTCAAGCTGTTCAGCAACAACACGCTCACATGCTGCACCTCTGGCTTCCATACGCCGTCAATCCACTCCTTCATGGCGGCTAATCGCAGTACGCACGCTTCTGGACGGTCAGGTGGTAGCGTTCCCAGTCGAAGTCTCTGTCGGACCGCAGCTCGTCGTGGACGATGGCGCCTGGAATACCGGCAATGACAACCAGGGGCCGCAGCTTCCGATCCGTAGCCGACGCACACAGCAAGACAGATGCTCTAAACGAATTTTCTGACATTGCTACGACAAAACGATATATATTAATTCATACAAAAACTGAAACTAAATCACCATTTACATTGCTTCACGTCTACATTTCGAGCGCCTACAAACTCAATCGTAGTGTTCGGGTTCATGTCGATGTGGTTTGATCCATATTGAATACGAACTCGCGCCTGTCCCGCATTGAGCCTGGAAAGTAGACGTCACTTTCGACCTGGGAGACGACAGCCTGAGCAAAACGCGCGGCAACTGGCTGCACGCTCAAATCAGTGCACATCTATCAGCATCATCAAAGGTAAGTCACTTACCAGGAGCTCAGTGCGTGGCGTACGACCGCGATGGGTGATCCGCCTGTGCGTTAGCCGATTGCGTTTCAGAAACCGCGCGATTAACATGGTGATGCCATGAGCTGATCGACCTTGGACAAAGTCAGGATCGTATTGCGCCAGTGCAAGCTTACACACTGAGTGGACACGCGAAAGACTTTCTCGATTCGCATCGTATGAATCCATGCTAGCAGCCTAGGCACACACAATTTTTAGAGCACACCATAAAACGCATACCTATTTTTATCGCATTTGTCTCTGCTGCCTGGCTCATTTTGGTAGGCGGTTTCTTCTGTCCCACGAACGGCTTATTGGGGTCTGCAGCAGCGATGATATCTCGGACTCGCTTCCAACGCCACAGCGTCGACCGGTCTACCTTGAATTTGGCGGCGACGGCATTTATGGTTGCGCCCTCATCCAGCTGGGAGAGAGCATCGAGCTTTAGCTTGTTGGTCTTGGAGACCACGCGTGCTCTTCCCTCCATCTATTTGTGGTCCACTCAACCATGACTATACACTAATCTAGTCGACTAGAATTTAGCCGGTTATTTTTCCATTTGATCCGAGAACTATGTCTGTAGTTTTACCTTTTTACACAACCAAATTCGAGGTTTTTACCATGTTGCAAGTCCTTCGTGATTTACGGTAACGTAATTTATTTTCACGTATTTAGTGTGCACCACTCTATGTAAATCACCATCTGCTTCATGGCATCATCTTCTCTGAGGTGTCAATGCTGAAGCATCTCCGCCGCGTCATGAGTTCCTCCAGCAGCCGTCGCGCAACCACTCTCATCCGCTTCGAGGACCCCTCGGGTGCCATCCGCTGCGGCCAACGTGTGAGTGACAGCAATGTGGCTCGTTTGGTCGAGCAGGATGACCCGCTGGGCAGTCTGGTGTTCACGGGCCAGGAGGCCGAGGTGCGCAAGCTTCTGGCGCCCGTGCAGCCATCGCAGATCCTGTGCATCGGCCTTAACTACCGCAAGCACGCACTGGAGACCAACATGCCGGAGCCCAAGAACCCCGTGCTCTTCAGCAAGGGCCTCAACACGCTGCAGCACCCGGATGGCCCCGTGGTGATCCCGCGCATCGCGACCAACCCGCCCGAGGTCGACTACGAGTGCGAGCTGGCCGTCGTGATCAAGGAGCCATGCCGCGATGTTAGCGAGCAGGACGCGCTTAAGTACGTGGGCGGCTACACGTGCGCCAACGACATCTCGTCGCGCCGCTGGCAGAAGCACGGTGGCGCAGGCCAGTGGACCCGCTCCAAGACCTTCGACACGTTCTGCCCGCTCGGTCCGGTCCTCGTCACGCCCGAGATCATCCCGGACCCGCAGCAGCTGCGCATCTCCACGCACCTCAATGGCCGACGCATGCAGGACTCCAACACGGGCGACATGATCTTCTCCGTAGCGCAGCTCATCAGCCAGCTCTCGCAGGACGTGACGCTGCCGCGTGGCACTGTCATTCTCACGGGCACGCCTGAGGTAGTTGCATTGCGTAAATAAGACTGCGCTTGCGGTTGTAAAGGACTGACATGTTGTGCATGTGACTGCTGCAGGGTGTTGGTTTCACGCGAAGCCCTCCGGTTTACTTGGCGCCTGGCGACGTCATGGAAGTCGAGATTGAGCGCATTGGCAAGCTCAAGAACCACGTCGTGGCGGCTTCTGCTCTCTAAGAGCTTCTATGCTAATCTGCACCAGTCTTTATCCAAGCCAATTGACTGAACGATGTCGTTTTTAACTGTTTAGAGGACGTGTGATTTGCATCATACAGCTGTCAGATAGTATCGTGGCTGGATCTCCTGTGCGCCAGGACGGAAGGCGGTGGTCGGAACGATTTCCAGTTGCTGTCGGTCACTCTGCCACCAGAGCTCTAGAAAGCCTGGGTCTTGTCTGGTGGAGGCGCTCTGGTACTCGACTATGATCGCGTGCAGGCGTCCGCCCACGAGCGAGACCAGGCCTTGCGCAGTGGTCTGTCCTGGAGCCAGTGGATCAGTGTTGATCGTGTCAATCACTGACACCGAGTCGATGGACACAGAGCCTGCAGGATGCACCTTCAGCTGCAGCGTGTAAACCTCCGTGAACGTGGGCTTGATGAATCCTCGCCACTGAACGCGGGGGAAGCCACGCATGGTCTGGTTCGTCGCCCAGTCAAACGAGATCAGCGGGTCAACAGCGCGCAAGCCAGCGATGAAGCGTGAGGACGTGTAATAGAACGCGCAGAGGCCGTGGGAAACGTCAGCGAGCTGAGTCTGCAGCTCGTAGAGTCCAGGAATGGCCACTCGATACTTCACGAGGTATTGACCGTTGAACAGATCAATGACGGTGCCCCAGAGGGTCTGAGGGCCACGCAGATGCACAACCAGATCGTCACCGCCAATCTCGAGTGGGTTGCTGTAGAAGTCTCGCAATGTCACGTAGTAGGACTGCGCAGTGTTGACGGCTATCTGCTTTTGGACCTGATAATTGTTGCCTATGACTGCGGCAGTCGAAGTCAAGGCCGAGGCACTGTTGGGGTCAACATACAAACTTGAGCTTTTGACCACAAAGAGTTCCGTGTCTGTTACACTCAATTGGACTTCGTAGAGATCGGAGACCGTCGCTGTATAGGTAGCCATGTACGTCCCGTCCTCAGCTGCTGTGATCACAGGTACAACCAGTGCAGAACGCTGATCACTACTTCCGGACGCTACCTGCCGAACCAGTTGTATCTCCACTGGCTGTGTTACTGGCGCGGGGATAAAGTTGGCGTTCAGATCGCGAAGCTGAATCGAGAAGGAAGTCTCAACGCCAGCCATGGCGCGGAAGAATCCGCCTCCAAGCAACGTCGTGGCCGTGGCCATTGGTATATTCGGCTGAACTACGAGTGTGAACGGACTCTGACTGATTTGAAATGGCTGCAAGACATCCACCAACGCGTCTGTGCCCACAAGACTAGCATAACTGGTCATGGAGGCTGGATTTGCAGATACGAACATAGGGAATCGGCCGCTGAGAATCGGAAGAATCGTGATCGCATACGTTCCATTGAAAAAATCCACGATGACTGGATTCAGCGGAGCATCATCAGGGACTTGAGGGAACAGCACATGAAGAATATCGCCTCCACTCACTCGCTGGTTCCCGAATCTGTCTCTTGCGATGACATGGAACGTAAATGGAACTCCAGACGTGACTGTGACGGCCACACGGCCGTTTGGAGATTTAATAGTTCCCAAAGATGCGGCGGGGTATTCAGCTGTGAAGGATGGATAGTCTGGGTTGCTGGGCACGATATTCAAAGGTGGCACATTATTCATGATGGCCCAAGACGTAAATAGGCGACTAGATGGAATAACCTGGATTCGCTGTGATAGGCTTTGCCAGAACAGCCGGATACTCGCATTCGGCTCGCTCTTGGGCTTGGAGAAGCTCACTTCGAACGGCACAAGTTGATTTGCCACCAGATATACGTAATCCAGCTGTTTGGATGAGCCAGTGGCATCTGGCCACAGAACACCGAGAAGGAGAGTATCACTGACTGTCACGCACACTCTCCCCATCACTTTCGCACTAAATGTGTATTTCTCAGTGAACTCTGGAAGTAGAAAGCCTTTCCAGTGGACACTGAACGTCGCCATTGCGTCCGTTTGAGTCGGTGGGTCCACTCCAAAGTCAAAATCAACCGTAGCATCCAGTCGTGATAGAATCACGGATTCGTTTAGGTCAGGTGTCTGGTAATACGAGCCTCTCAATCCACCAGAAAGGAAAAGCTTCGGAACGAACGGGAAATATTGGCTTTTCAACGGGCGTAGAGTAAAAAAATAACTTCCATTGTTCTCATCAGTCAGTGGAGTGTCAATGAATGTGGCGACGCCGTCGAAGGTAAAACGATAGCCACCTGATTGCAAGATGTTTCCAAATACGTCACGGGTTGTCAAACGAGCTTTGATCAAGGCTCCGGTTTGGTACCCTAACGGGGAGAGCGCTGGCGTCAACAAATCCAACGACGTTGTCAGTGGAGACGCCATTGCAGGAAAATTGTATACTGTGAAAGGGCTGAACGCAATGTCAACACCATTAACTTGGATTTGCATTGTGTAGTTTCCCTTCGTCTGTAGCACATATGAAACTTCAAACTTGCCGTTCCCGATGTACGTACTAGCAATTCCAGATGATACTGATGCCGAGATCTGGCTTGTTGAAGGTGCCGGCCCTCTAAACACGACCGTGATAGTCTCTTGACCAGCATTCATCTTGTCGTTGCCAAAGGAATCCCTGATAAACACGGTGAAATTCGCCGGCGTTCCGGCAATTGAAGACACGAGAGCTCCACCTTGTGCATATGACTGTGTTCCCAACGCTGGGCCAGCAGACACGTTTAGAGCGAACGGACTGCCGAGGATTGGTAGGATGGTTGGGCTTGAAGGTAGATATGCCAATCCAACATGGAGATTAGTCATACCCACGTACTTAGCCGTGTAAGTGCATGTGTATAGACCAGAGAGTAGATCGGTGCACGAACCACTCACGTTTCCCTTGGTAGGATGAGCTAGAACCACGTACGCTGTGGCGCCTCCTTGAGTGACCAGGTTGGCATTTAAGTCTCTGGAGGTGATTGTAAATGTCGCTTGTATGTTGGTCTGTGCAGTCGATAACCCGGAGCCGGCTGCGCTACTGCTTGTACCGTTGGGATTGTTTGGAACAACACTGACTACGTATGGGCTGTTGTTCACGTCCACTCCTTTCCATGTAATACGAACGTTGTATATGCCAGCAAACCGTGGTGTATACGTGAAAACGTACGTGCCGTCTCCATTACTCACAACTGTTCCGGCATCAATGGCTCCAGAACGTGTCGTGTGATAAGCTCGAAGGTTTAGCTTCGAAAGCTGCACATCTGGAGTGTAAATTCGGTTGTTGTTGATGTCTCGAGCCTCCATATTGATCATTGTAGCTACACCAGCGACTCGATTAGCCAGCACACCATTTCCAGAAATGATAGTTCGTGTGGGATGTAATGGAGCCGGCTGTACGTTCACGTGAAAAGGCCCGCCGTAGATCATTGTGCTGTTGATCGACACGTTTAAAACGTACTGACCACTCAGAAAGGGTGTTCCGCTCACTTGAAAGACTTGTTCAACTGGGTTCCAGACGATATCGGCGTCAATTTGGCGGCTGCCTTTGCCGCCAAGACTTAAGTCTGTCGTCATCGTTAGCTGTGCCCGAAACGTATCTTTTCCATCGAGTACGCGGCGAGGATTGCCGTATACATCGCGTGGGAGAATCTGGAATCGGAACATACGAGCTGCTGTGGCGTTCATAGCGCCCCGAATGACAGTGGTATTGACACTGGCTGTGATCGCCGTAAGAATGGGGATGTTTGTGAACGGACTTCCTTGGATATGCATATCGGTGTACAAATACGTATCTGGAATGATTTCCTTCGGAAATGTAGACCCACTCCAAGATAAATACACCTCAGCGTAACCCACCAACTCTCGATACTCCACCACTATCGAATAAAACAGCGAGCTATTGAGCCACAGCGTCCCACTTGCGCTTCCAGTGAACGAGTTGTCCCATCCATCGAGTAACAACAGATCTCCGATCCACAACCGCATTTGGTCATTCGCTGAAACGTAAAACGTGATATCACCAGTAGATTTTGGTTTCAGCCTCCCACTCCATCGGACCGATAGATAATCTAATGCGCCAGCGAATACTGGCCCGTTTCCCCATGTAAAGTTCACGTTTCGATCGATACGTGACACAACAGGATCCCGTACTGGGCTTCCAAACCAAGCATCAGCGTAGTAATCGCCTCTCAAGCCTCCAGGAAAGAGAGCGTAGACCGCAACAGTATACATCCCAGCAGATTTTCGCTGCCATGTGCACGTGTAGGTTCCATTTTGATTGTCCGCAATAAGGCCGAGCTGCTTGCCTCGGTTCAACTGCCAGGATAAATCTTGATTTTCGTCGCTATCGGTGGCTTCGTAGGACTCCATCAGCAAAGTGTCTCCGCCTGTAATTTTAAATAATCCGCTGGCGAAAGCGCTCTGGATCTGAAACACGAGATCGTTTCCAGCTCGCCCTCCAGCTTGAAGCACACTCAAAGTAGCACTAGTCACACTTGTCTTGGCAGCATCGATGTACATCGCGTCGTCATCAATGATAGTCACAAGCGCATTGCGCTGATTTCCGAGCGTGGTAGTCGTTCCACTGGACTCTGCTGGCTCTCGTAACAGAACACGGAAGGTCTCATTGCCTTCAGTGACGTGATCATCGTGAATCGTCAGCATGAACGAAAGCTCGATCACTCCTGCTTGGAACTCCAGTTGCTGCGACGATGTGTAGAAGACGGTCGGTGAGACATCTGCACTAGACGCGTTGATATACTGAAGATCGTACCCGATGGTGACGGCACCGACCCCACCACCACTTCGCCTCACAGTGAGCGTGATATTCTGAGCCGCTTCAGCAATGGCGTAAACAGGAGAGCCGAACGAGAACACGCCTGGATGGCCACACACGCGGTGCGACATGATGAAAGGACTGCAAGTCCATGAGGCATCGCGCGATAGGCCTTGTGCGCAGCTTTTGGTGGACTCGTTGAGGAACGAATTGTTTCGTAAGCTTGCTGGCACGACCGCGAATGCCTCCGCTTCGTCAAACACGCGTGGGTCCTGGCTTCCATACGAGAACTTGAATGAGAACTCGCGTGAAAGCTCGTCCACAGGCAACGGCACGTCGATATTGCGAGCTCCACTGCGTCGAATAGAGTTCAGGATCGGATCTGCACACTGCAAACAGGACGTGGAGTTGCACACGAGACAGCGAGGATCAAACGTCTTGCACGAAACTACATACAACGAGCCTCAGTGAGACACCAATTAGCCGAGAACCTTCAGCGCTACTTACCGCAACTCTGACTGACTGGATCCACGAAGAAGCTCTCGACACAGCTGAGGCAGGTCGTGTTGGTGCAGCTCACGCATCGCGGGTCGAACTGGCAGAAGAGCTGAGCGCAGTCGTCGCCCTTGCGCGTAAGGAAGCAATTGCAGGTGCCGGTCGCTTCGTCGCAGATCCCGCCCTGCGAGCAGTCGTTGGGGCAGCGCTCTGTGTTCATCAGCAAGCAGATGAGTGACCAGCACATGGCGAGCGTAATCAGGAAGATGCACGAACTCTTGGGGTAGCACAGACTACCGGTCTTGTAGTACGACGGCTTGCAGGCCGAGCAGTCGAGTCCTGTATACCCTTGATTGCACACGCAAAGGCCGTTCCGGCGGTCGCAATAGCCGAACTCCTGCCCGCGACAGTAGTACTCGCCGTCGTTCACCGGTCCGACCATGGCCGGGCAGTTCTCTGTCCTTCCATTGGCATTGGCAATCGAACGACGGTCCAAATCAGAAGCCAGGCCCATCATCACGCATCCCCATCTCTATGCACTTACGTTTGGGCGCATCGTAGAAGAAGATGCGCGGCGTATCCGGTGAGAACGGCGCGCCTTCGTTCACGCGTTCTGGATCCGGGTTGGAAGGATCGCCATAGTACCCGACGTGGCCCGACGCGTAAGGTGTGAAGACGGCGGGGCCGGCCTGCTGCAGGTCGCTGCTGGAGTTAAGAATGCGAAAGCCGCTGGCCGTGCGCCCGGCCTCGTGCACTGTAAACAGCAGCACCGCGAGGCGCAGCATCCATGCGGCCGTCAGGTGCCGCCGCATGTCGCTGAGTTCGAATCTGGATCGCGTGGGAAGGGATGCGGAGCTTTCTCACCAATCACAGGCACAGAAACCTGTCGAATTCGAATTTCAGCCAATGATATGATGGTAAGCAAATAAAAAGAACTCTAGAGACGTGACAGAGAGGCACCACGGCCAAGGCCACGCACGAGAGGCACACGCTCCAGAGAGATGCCCCGCGATGACCACGATGCGAGGCACTCTGCTGGCGCAAGCAGGCGCCGCAGCACGCGCTGGTACGCACAGCACTACGACCCGATCCAGGCCGGCAGCATCGACGGCACCGACACGACGCCGCACGACAAGGCGCTGGTGCGTGCCATGCGCACACGCTTCAACGCAGCGCGGGACCCGCAGATCTGCGGAGACGCGTACAAGACGCTGTTTGTGGGTCGTTTGAGTTTCGCCACGAGCGAAGCCACACTGCGCACGTTTTTTGAACGCTACGGCCCCATCCACCATCTGCGGCTCGTGCGCGATTGCGTCACGTTACAGTCCAAAGGGTACGCCTTCATCGAATTCGACCAAGAGCGCGACTTTGCGCGCGCCTTCCGGGATGCGCACGGCCAGCAGCTGGACGGCCAGACGCTGCTAGTGGACTACGAGCGCTCGCGCGTCATGCGCGGCTGGAAGCCCCGACGACTGGGCGGTGGGCTGGGAGGCCGGAAGGAGTCTGGCCAGCTCCGCTTCGGCGGCCGCGAGTTGCCGTTCCGCCCGCCTCGCCATCCGCCAAGCTGACTGCCGTCCGCTCGTGACCTGACAGTAGGATTGGATACTTCGCGCCGTGCAAACTGTACGCCGCGTGTAACCCCAATTGGTTACGTGTGCAGTAAGTATTACGTACACCCGCGGGATGCCAGTCACGGAGGGGCTTACTTCGTGCGGCTATTTGCGCGAACTATGTGGTCAGAGTCTGTCTACTTATGTAAATATACGTTTCCATTATTTCTACATTCGTAAATTACGTTGTTAAATGCGGTGAGGCTGGTAATTTTTAGATTCGAAACGAACGCGCACACTGGGTCTCTCTCTCCTCCTCCTCCTTCTAGAGAAAACGCAAGTGCTCCGGCACCGAGTGATTGACTGACCTGCAGGGTGCGCGCCGTGGGTCGCCGAGACAATTTGGGCCGAGACCAGCCAACGCGCGTGTAGAGCAAGCGAGGACCCACACCGGCCGCCCCACCAGCGCCTCCCCCTGCTGCTCCTTCCGTCCGGCCGCCCAAGAGACAGCACAGCGACCGACGAACGAGTGATCGAAAGCGCCCACTAAAGGTTGGTATTGCGCAGCTCTGAGGTCGCTTGTAGAGCGCTTGAGTGGCCTGAATGTGTGCTAACAAACCTCTTCTGACCTTCTGCGCTGTGTGACGTGTCTGCGTATATCACAGAGCGAGGAGCTCCGGTTTGTAGCTCTTCATTTATATATTCATTGCGAAGCAACTCGCGCGTGTTGCGTGGCTAAGCGATTGCCCAAAGCCAAGTCGCGCATACACGTATCGTCAGTGTACATTCCCCTTGTGAGAGAAGCAGATCCGTGAAGGTGAGTCCGATCCTGCGCCGAGTTGGATATGCATATATTAATACACCGATGGCTCTATAATTACACGGGAACTGACAGACGTCTGTGTGTGCAGAGCATGGATTCCCACTCCTTCGTTGGGGACTTTGGCGTCGGCCTGCCGAGCGACAACCACTATTTAAACCAGCTCAATCTGGGCGGCTCCGGGGGCATGGATCTCGGCGGTAATGGCCTGGATTTTAGCGGCAGCATGATGATGCTGGACTCGAACTCGCTGATGGGAGGAAACTCGGGCTCCTCGTCGGCAGGGATGATCGACTTCCCAGATGAGCTGAATTCACCCACGGCCGCATCCAGCAGCGCGACGGCTGGCTCGGCCTCGCTCTCGATGTCATCTTCGACCACCACGTCGGTTGACGCGATCCCGTTCCCGGCGTCGCTGGCTTCGGAACCAATGAATGGCGTCTCCATGGACCCCACAGTCTCGACGGCCATGTCCAACACGATGCCGAACGCGATGGCGAACGGAATGCCCAACATGAACATGCCCAACAGAATGGTCGGTATGGACATGAACCTGGGTATGAACATGAACATGAATATGAATCCGAACGCTGGCTTTATGCCGGACCCGAATCAAATGTTCATGCAGGGCTACCCCATGCAGCAAGGCAACATGATGATGAATCCCCAAGCGCAGTATTATTTCCAGCAGCAACAGCAACAGCAACAGCAGTACATGCGCATGCTTCAGCAGAGACAGTTTGCGGCCATGCAACAGCAGCAACAGCAGAATGTGCTTCTTCAGCAAGCGCAGACACAGCAAAACCAGGCCCAAGTACATCGACAGCAGCAGCAAGCCATGGCTGCTGCGACCATGGCGATGCAGCAGCCGACGTCAATGCCAATGACCAATAGTCAGTCGACCCAGCAGGCGTCTTTAGGACGCAGTGCTCAACCACAAATGGCTGGAGCGCAAGCGACTCACCAAAGACAATTTAATGGCGCCAGCCAGGCTGGGAATGGTCAAGCTATGAACGGACCTGGTACAGCAAGCGCTCGGCCGACTTGGCAGTCGTCAGCAGATCAGGCATTGCGCAAGGAGATGCTCAACCATATCATGCGAGTTCTCCAGAGCCAACGATCTAACGCTCCCGCAAACTGGCTGCAAAAGCTTCCGGACATGGCCCATCGACTGGAGGATGAATGCTACCGTACAGCGGCATCAAGGGAGGAATACGCAAACACGAGCACTTTGCAAACCCGGTTGAAGAATATCGTGCGAGCGGCTCAGCAACCACGTGCTGGCGCTGGAGCTCGACCAAACCAAAATCCTGCAGCTACTGCAAATCCTGGTGGCCCTTCGGCTGATGCATCCAATATGGTTGGTGCTGGTGGTGCTATCCCATTTCCTGGTGCTCAAGCTGTTTCGACTGGCCCTAGTACAGCTACTCAATCGCCAATGATGTCGACAATGGAAGCGCATGCCATTCAAATGCCTCCTGAGTTACAGGACCCACCGAATCAACAAATGAAAATGGATCCACAGCAAACGCAGCCCATGTCATCTCCAACGATTGATGCTCTTATTTCGGATCGACTTTCTGTGGCAGAGTCGAGTATTTCGTCAATGACTCAAGTTCCCGATGCGTCGACTGGATCGAATGTTACTCCCACTTCTACAGCCGCTGCGGCAGCGAATCGAAGTAACAAGTCGGCCCAAATCATTCGGCAATTTAGGGAACGAGCGCATCAAGTGACATTGGCATTGGACGAGACGCAGACGACCGAATATCACAACAAGTTGAAGTCGATGACAAGTAGTGATATCAAGAATGCAAGCTCGAAGGAAGTCCTCCAGCGGCAACAGCAGCGACTTCTGTTATTACGTCACGCCATGTGGTGCAAAGCTGCTGAAGGAACTTGTACGGCAGCGGCGAGTTGTGGGGAGATGAAACGATTATGGCAGCACATGGGAACCTGTCAGCATACGAATTCATGCCCGTACAGCCATTGTATCTCGTCCAAGTATGTGCTATCGCATTTTCAACAGTGCACGAACCCCAAGTGTCTGGTGTGTCAAGTAGCCAGATTTCCTGTCGAAGTGAAGGAAAAAAATGGAACTCTGATGATGGATGCTGATCGAGCACTGCAGCAGATAATTGCTGCGACTCAACGGCGGCAGGCCCAAGCGCAAGCACAAGCTCATGCTCAGGCGCAAGCTCAAGGTCATTCTCAAGCTCAAGTCCAGCAAATACAAGCTCAGCAAAATCAAGCTCAGGCACAGGCACAGGCTCACCAAGCCCAGGCTCAAGCCCAAGCCCAACGTAATCAAGCGATACATACGCAGGTCCCACAATTACCTACGCAGGGTCCACATCAGGCGCCGATGAATCCTCAACAAGCGGCTGCGTTGCAGATGGCGCAATATAATCGTCAACAAATGCAGCAACGGCAAGCACTTGCAAACGGATCAATGCAAAATGGGGTAGCGACATCGGCTCCAATGAATACCATGGGGATGACGTCGATTGGACAGCAAGATGCTGGTGTTAATCAGCCGTATGGTGTCACTCAAGTAAATTCAATGATGCCCGGAGCAGGTTCGATGAATTCGGCTTCTGGAAATACATTGCAGATCAATACCATGCCTGATGGATCTGCTGCTCCTGCAGCAAACGCAACTTCCGCGCAATCCGGTACAAATAGCGCTAGTGATGCCTTCGCTGCCAGTCTGACAGATGAAGACCGACGTCAACTGATGATTATCCAGCAGAAACTTCGGGGGTGGAATGTGGACCAGCTAAATCTTCATTGCAAAAAGATGGAAAGTTGGGCTGAGCAAATTCGCACGCAAATGAATGCGATCATGAATGAGTGCCGGCAACTTCTTCATTTGTCAAACACGACTCAAGATCTTACCGCAAAGAAGCAATATGAGGCTCAAGTGAATGAAAAGCGTACCTCACTTAAAGACCTCGATGTGAAGTATAAACGATGCAACAGTCAGCATCGGATCGTGCGGCATATCATCAGTTCAAGATCATCAAATACACCTGCAGCTTCGCCACCTTCTGCTAAACCTGTGGAAATTCCTCAGCAAGTTCCTAAGCCGATTCCGATGCCCACTCAGATGCAGATGCAACCGCAACAACCTCAGCGACAGCAACCTCATGCTTATGGCATGCAGATGCAGCCCCCTCTAGGTGTCAATGTGCATTCATCTCCACAGCAGCAGTCAAATAATCGATTGCAGCAAGCGGCTCAGGCGAATGGAGTAGTCAAGCAATCACCTGATGATATTCTTGGTGAAGAGATGCAGATGTCTTTTAAATCTGAGGGGCTTGCGGCAGGAAAACCTTTGGAAATGCCCATGGATCTTCAAGACACGTCGTCTGCGAACCCCCAAGCCCCACCGCGAGTCGGGGGCATGCCAGCCACTTCTAACACCAATGGAAGTGGTATTAATGTTCCTGGAAGTAACCAACCAGCTAAGGGTATCGTGATTAAACAAGAGATTCCAACGGTCAAGACAGCTCCTGTGGCTCAAGTGCAGGAATCGGGCAAGTTACGAGCTGCTGCAGCTGCGAGAGACGATTCTATAAACCCGCTGACCATGAACAACTCCAAGTTGAATGCGATGATGATGGAGCACAAGCGCATGGACGCTGCGACGTCTCAGAGTTCGGCATCTACATCGGCTCCGATTGCGAAGTCCGATGAGCCGTTCGGTCCTTTGCAAACAAACGAGATGATGGTGCCAAGCGGTGGATCTGCGACTCCAACAGCAACCCCGGCCGCAGACGTCCCCACGTCGATGCTTAATGAACTCAGCAATGAAGATTTAGAAGCCCATATTAATTCACTTGTGAAGTACTACAACGCCACGATGCCGCCGTCCCAAGTAAAGAAGCGTCTGGAAGGATTGTTGAAGGGAATGATGGAGCATAAGTTTGGTTGGGTATTCAGCAGTCCGGTGGATCCTGTTGCGTTGGGTATTCCGAATTATTTCAAGATCATTCGACGTCCAATGGATCTCGGCACCATCAAGAAGAAGCTTGACGTTGGTGTGTACAAGCAGATCGATCAGTTTGCGCACGATGTGCGATTGACATTTAACAATGCCAAGACTTACAACAGCGAAGAGGACGATGTGTACAACCTGGCCAAGGATATGCTGGCGGATTTCAATGCCGAGATGCGCAAGCTGGAACAGGAAATCATGACTGAAGAGATTGCAGCCCGCGAAAAAGAGAGCGCTTGCCGACTTTGTGGTGTTGAGCGCATGGTATTCGAGCCCGCTGTGCTGTATTGCAATGGCGAGTGCAATAGTCGAATCCGCCGCAACTGCTACTACTACTGCTCCTCGGATAACAAGTATCATTGCTGTCATCCGTGCTACGCCAATCTTCCTGATTCAATCAAGCAGAACGAAGGACGAACGTACAAGAAGACGGAACTCTCGCGCAAGAAGAACGACGAGGTGCACGAGGAGCCCTGGGTGCAGTGTGACAAGTGCAACCGCTGGGTGCACCAGATCTGCGCGCTCTTCAACGGAAAAATTGATGCGGAGAAGAAGCCGCAGCAAGTGAAGACCGAAGTTTCGGGCGGAAGCTCTCCGAAACCTTCAGCTAACACTACGAATTCAGCATCGACCAAGACTTCGACTGTATTGACGACAACAACGCCGTCTTCCTCAGTATCGCTGCATTCGATTTCGTCGACTCCGGGCAGTGAATTTCTTTGTCCGGAATGCCTGCTGGAGCATCGCAAGAAAGAGCCTGCGAAGTATCGCATTGGGCGCCATGCATTCAATGCCAAGGACTTGATGCGAACCAAACTGACGGACTTCATTGAACAACGGATATCCAGAACGCTGCAAGAGGAGCGCGAAGACGAAGCCAAGTGGTCGCGCCGCGATATCAAGGATGTGCCTACAGCCGAGCATCTCACTGTGCGCCTTGTATCGAACATTGAAAAGCAATTGATGGTGCGCGACAAGATGTTTACGCGGTATAAAGACTCGCACAAGTACACGTCGGAGCACCGATTCAAGTCCAAGTGCATCTGTATGTTCCAAGAGATCCACGGCGTCTCGGTGCTGCTGTTCGGCATGTACGTGCACGAATTCGACGAGCAGGAGGCCGATTGTAACTCACGCCGCGTGTACATTTCGTATCTGGACTCTGTGAACTACTTTGAACCGGCGCATTTGCGCACCAAGGTGTATCACGAGCTGCTGATCGCGTACTTTGAATTTGTCAAGCAGCGTGGCTTCCACACGGCGCACTTGTGGGCGTGTCCGCCGCTCAAGGGTGACGATTACATTCTGTACTGCCATCCGGAGACGCAGAAGACGCCCAAGTCGGATCGACTGCGGCAGTGGTACATTGACATGCTCGTGGAGGCGCAGAAGGAAGGCGTTGTGTGGCACATCACCAATATGTACGATGATTACTGGCGCAATGACACCACAGCCTGCACACTGCCGTACTTTGAAGGGGACTACTGGGTCGGTCTAGCAGAGGATCTGATTGAGAAGATTGAGTCGGAGAAGCCCAAGAAGGCCAAGAAGACCAACGTCAAGCGCAAGTCTTCTGAGACGATGAAGAAGGGCAACAAGAAGTCCAAGACCAAGAAGAACAAGCGGCGGAAGACTGGCAATGGCGAGAGCGACACGGAGCCACATTCCGATGCCGAGAACGAGAATGATGAAGACGGTGAGAATAACGGAGACGACGACGCGGTCGGTGCCAACGGCGCGGACAACAAGCAGGACGGCACAAGTGAGAGTCAGGTGTTGCTGTCACTCGACGCGGTGGACCGCACGATCACAGACCCGCTGATGAAGAAGCTGGGCGAGGTGATCGAGCCCATGAAGGACGACTTCCTGGTCGTGAAGCTGTATCCGTGCTGTCGCGTGTGCAACAAGACTGTGCTCCAGGGCCCAGTATGGCGAGACCTGTCGGTGAAGACGGACATTGGGCTGAACCCCAAGGTGGTGCAGACTGCGCTCTGCAATGGCTGCTACCAGAAGCTGGTGTCGCAGAACAACGCCAAGTGGCGTGACCGGCTCAAGTCGCTGACACGCGAGGACATGAACCTGCCGGCCAAGTGCACGGACCCGGACGAGGTCAACGACAGCGAGTTCTTCGACACACGGCAGGCGTTCCTGAGTCTGTGCCAGGGCAACCACTACCAGTTCGACGAGCTGCGACGCGCCAAGCACTCGTCCATGATGGCGCTGTACCATTTGGGCAATCCCAACCCGAACGCGTACGTGTACGAGTGCAACAACTGCACGCGCGACATCATCACAGGCAACCGCTGGCACTGCCACACGTGTCCGGACTTCGACGTGTGCGACGCCTGCTACGCCAAGGACAGTCACGAGCATCCGCTCGAGATGGTGCCCACAAGCGGCCTGGCCAACGGCGCCGGCAAGGGCACTCAGGGCCACAACGGCGCCGGCGGCGCAGCCATGACGGACGAGCAGCGGCGCCAACGCGAGCAGCGCGCCAAGAACGTGCGGCTGCACATGCAGCTGCTGGTCCACTCGAGCTCGTGCGCGGACGGCAACTGCGGCAGCTCGAACTGCGAGAAGATGAAGGAGCTGATGCGCCACGGCTCGATCTGCAAGCAGCGCGCGTATGGCGGCTGCACGATCTGCCGCCGTGTGTGGGCGCTCCTGCAGCTGCACGCGCGCCAGTGCCGTCAGTACGAGTGCAAGGTGCCGCGCTGCCACGACCTGCGCGAGCATGTGCGGAAGCTGCAGCTGCAGCAGCAGCTCATGGACGACCGACGGCGCGCGGCCGTGACGCAGCAGTACCGGCAGCTGAACCAGCAGAACGGCGAGCCGCGGCCCATGGACGAGGACCCGGCGGGCGGAGGCGCCGCCCTGTGAGCTTGAGCATGTAGTAATTTTTATCAGCGGAAGAGGAGGCGCAGATGTGGAGTAAGCTATACATAAGTCAATAGAAGCAGCATGAACGGAAGCGAGGGTGCATTACGACTGTCTGTAGGGCTCCTTATCTATCAGAATGAGGCGAGAGCGCGCTCAAAGAGCGTTCGCTGCTTTACGAGCGGCGGCCCAATCGCTTCAGTCGTCGTCGGTGGTGCGAGCACGGGCGCTTGCCGTGGTTGGCCTACGCAATAGGGGTCAGCATTTGTATGCATCGCAACAGGCGGAGAACTCACCTTCTTTGGTCGACGGGCGTTTCTATTGAGCAACTCCATGGTCTCGAACGTGGAAGTAGGCTCCATGGGGCTCTCGAACGAGCACTCCAGCGTGCTGGTCAGAGACAGCGGCGTGAACTGCGTGGTCGCCGCCACCGCAGGACGCGCTGCGAACAGGAAATGCACGTTAGCATTGGCAACAACAGCAATTCTTCTATAGATTGATAGTGGCGGACCCACCAATGGAGGAGGAGAAGAGCGTCCATGGGGCGATCGCACGCGCGGCCGCCGGGAAGACACGGCTGCCGATCATTCTGCTTCTGTCTGGTGGAAGCGAACTGCTGCCTGTGCTGGGCGATAGTATTAAACCTTAGATTGAGCGAGGTTTTATTTTGAATTTTGAGGGATTCACAGTAATTACTTAAAACAGGGTTTTTCCTTTTACAGTTCTGCTCAACACAATCGGCAAATGAAATACCCACCGAGGAAACGACTAGAAATCCACCGGGAGGTGATAACCGATCGATATTATCCGTGCGAAGCTAGTTCCGGACCACCATTATAGCTCAAATTCATACTGAAAGTTTGTATGGGAAACTGACTTTAACATGATATCTTCTGCTTGAAACACCAGATCGATATCGACGGCATGGATCAAGCGCAGATTTGAAGTCCTCTTGTTGCATGCGCAAGAACTCCGTGACAAGGATCTTATCCATGCCTTCCTGGTGCATATGCGATATATTATCGATTATAATTTGGTTGGCGTCCTCTTGTTGCATCAGTCGAGTCTCAACAGGGCATCTTTTTATCGAGCCGAAGTTGCTGCTTGTCCTTTAGTTGCGCAGCCTCTGATAGTCTAACAACCCGAGCAGCTTTCTTGCCCACGCTCAAGTTTTTTTGTCTCTCTCTCTCTGGCCAGTTTTTCGTTCAATTTGGCCTTTTTTCGTCTTCCTTTCACTTGAAGATACACATATTAACATTATTCGTCATGAGGCAGCCACCGAAAACAAATTGACTCTCTGCATCTGGTTTCAGCGTCTTTTTGTCTTTCCTATCCTCGAGAACCCAATGATTAGTTGACATCACCCGAAATCTGTCAACGTTTTCGTTGCAAAGGCGAATATTTCTCGTTGTGCGAGTTGTAATGTCAACTGTTGGAGTAAGAATAACAGTTTCGCGCTTACGCGCTGGACAATCACCAACAATGGCTTTAACCATTTTATCGACTCAGTGCGTAAATACCAGTTTTTTCAAATTCGTCAATGATTCTGGCCAGTATCAAACTTGATTCCAGGGCTTGTGAAGCAGCACGGACAATATTAATTTTGTTTACCATCCTCTTTGTTCTTTTCTGGTATATATCAATTTTTTTGTCCAGATCTCGTTTGAAATGCTGAAACACACTTACATCCAAGGGCCGCAAGAATGGGAGGGTGTGGGCAGGGATCGCGGAGAGCATAATGTTGTTTTTTCTTGCATACTTGATGGTTCTGTGGCTGACGTGGGCTTTTTAGTCGTCCATCACGATAAACACAGGTCTCTCGGGTGGAGCAGATTGAACAAGCCAAAATATTGAACAAAAATGTGTTGTGAAAGAAGACTTGATAGCAGGAAACAACGATCTTGTAATAGCTCATCCAGTGGGACTGATATTAATATTCATTTCAGGAAGGATAAAAAATGGGGGCAGGAATTCCCCGTCCGCATTTACACGAATCGGAGCGCTCACGTTCGTTCGACTGTTAGATTGCTGAATGTTTGCTCTCTTTCCTTTTGGAGCCAGGACAGGCAACTGGTTTCGTGGGCCTTGGCCACACATTCCAGTTTCATCCACATTCCAGATACGAGACGGATGCAAATTATCGCAGGAATCCATTGCAGCTTTTAAATTGACATTAGCGTTGTTATTTACCTGGTAGTTAGTAGGAATTGGTAATTGCTTGGTAATTACTTCTCTGGTCCACCAATGCACCCATGTTTCACAAAAAAAGTCATATTTTTTCTCCACTTCGAATTTTGACAAGCAAAATGCACCACTAACTTCTTTAGAGTTTGCTCTATTGATCCATCATTTTATCGTCAAAACTATAGCTTTGTAAGCCGCAGTATCTGCTCATTTATATGCGCGCATACTTTAGGGCTTTAGGTTTTTTATCGCTGGTCCCACCGTGCTTTTATGATAAAAGCACAAAATTCTCACGGCTGTAACCGCAATCCAATTCTCTATGTCGTAAAACGCCCCACACTGCTGTAAAACAGCTGGAACCAAAGTATTTACGCTTTTAATATTTAAGGTTTTATGTGCTGATTCAATGTATCAGTCCATAATTTTGGCCAATAATCACGAAGTTACAATTTGTAGGTATGTTTTAGGCACGATAGAGTTACAAGATAGGAGCAGAGTGCGAACACAGTAGAACTTGAGTCTACCCCCTTAGACCGCTCGGGCACACTGACGATCAGAAAATGGACTTGTCGACCCGAAAAACACAAACATAGAACACACAAACAAACACCACAAACAAAACCTACACGCACAC
>JAADVW010000545.1:0-23459 GCA_023335875.1 Elongisporangium prolatum | reverse complement strand
CTGCACACCTTCACAACAGAGCGATATACATCGCCACTCGGCTTCCGAGCGGCTCTTTACGACCTTCAAGACGCTCAATTTGGACTGGAACGACCTCGAGACCAGACGCCCGACCGAGTTTTTCTACAAGCAGGACCCGAAGAAGGCGCCCAGCGTGCTGCTCTTTTGTCTCTCCTCGAGGTCGGATCTGCCGATGTATTTATTGCTGAACCACGATCGCTATTTCCAGAAGCTGCGCGGACTCGGCATTTTACTCGTGGCCTGGAGCGATGATCTATCAGTGTTTGACCAGCTCAGTCCAGTCGTGTTGCAGGAGAAAGTGCTCAAGCGCGTCGATGTGCTCCTGAGTGCGTACGCGTACCTGTTGGACCAGTATCTGGCGCCCGTGACGTACCTCCTCAACGCACAAGACCTACCGCTCACGGTCTGGCTGCCGCATGCAGCGGGCGCTGACTTTGCTGTGGCCTCGATCAATGACTACCCGATCGACAAGCTGTTCTTGCTTCCATCTCCAGCAACTGAGAAATCCGCCGTCGATCCCATGCAGCGCTGGTTACAGGCTTTCCAGACCACGCATGGATCCATCATGGATGTGCACGATTCTCAGCTCACGGTCGGATCCGAATCTACGCGCGCTGCCTACTTGCGGTCCTATCGTGCTGGTATCACGGCTGAAGGCTCGTTGTTCCAGTACATGACCACGGTCATGGTTGAGATCGCTGCTACGGGGGCACTGCTCGTGGTGAACCGCGATGTGGAGCCCATACTGAATGCGCTTCAGCTACGTGATCACGAGCATTTCGTGGCATTCGACCGAATAGACCCAGAGCGCACGCTTTCGTGGGTAATGGACGCAGCCAATCGCGAGCAGATCGAAACGATTCGAGAGGCTGGCATGAACGCGGTGCGAGAGCAGCATCTCCTTCGGCATCGTGCTGAAATGTTGCGGCAATTCCTCGTTCTCGGACTGGTAAATCACTCGTACCCCATCCAGCTCAATGTGAGCGCTGCACGCTGCCCCTCCATCGCGCTCAGCTCCGACTCCGAGTGCCTCGCGCTTCACGCTCAACATGCGCACTACAAGTGCGATCGGTGGTTCTGCGGTCTGCGCTCTCTGTTGGGCCATTGACGCAGCCATCTATCTCCATCTCCATGACTCCACCTAAATTACGGTACAACCAACGGATATTCCACAAAAATACTGTCTCAAATGATAAATATTCTGCTGTAAAAATACCGACAAGACGACTGTTCAGTACCGGTATGTACTGTAGACATTTACCCGTTAACGTGTTACAACCACGATCTGACTTATCGCACACTTCCACGGAATGAGCAGATCAGTTGGTGACATAAGCGCAAGAATCGGCTGCTGCCCCCAGCCGGTCCCCAAGGTACTTCAGGGAGCGCAGTGAGGAAAGGAGCGTGGATGCAGTCCGAGTGCGTAGGCGGCCTCGAGGTCACTTACGGCAACGCACTGGCGGCCGGCGGCGGCTTCCACCGCGTCACGACAGCGGAAGGCGCGGCCGCTGAGATCGCGCCACATACATACCTCTGGTACAAGCTAACAGTCGACGCCAAGAGCGCCATCACGCAGCTGCGCGTTGCTGGAAGTGAGCTGCTCGACAAAAGCGATGACAATGCAAGCGCCTGGCGCAAACTGGACAAGAGTATCGATCGCCAGAATGCACTGTTTCTCTGGTTCCAGTGCAATGGTGGCGACAGCAAGCTCAGCAGCGCCGCCAGTCCGCTCAAGGAGATCCGAGTGGTGCGGAATCTCATAGATGTGCCGGAGGATTTCGAGCACTTGCCAGAGCCCATCGTCACTCCTGCTGCCAACAGCAACGACAGTAAGTTTCCCACCTCCTCTCGATTCTGCTGTGTAATAGACGCGACGTAATCATGGCTTCTTCTGTGGGTGAAACAGAGGAAATGCGATCATATCTATGCTTCCGGCGCCTCAACCGAGACGATCTCGCAGGCTCTAAATGGTCGATCTCCACTCAGAGAGTAGGGAACTGGATCGAGGTCAAAGAACTGTACTCCAACAAATGGCATGTGGCTCAGATTCTCGACATGTCGCCGACAGAGATCCGTGTGCAGATCCCGACTTGGCGCAAATCGCGTGATGAGTTTCTGACACGCTCGATGACCCGCAATCGTGTCGCCAAATTAGGCACACACACGAATCTTTACATGTCTCCATCGTACCCGTCGACGCGCAAGCAGGGTAGTCTGTGGACTGTGGAATTGAACGATTTGGAGCGCGCACGAGAAGAGTTTGATCGAGCTTTCTTTGATGCTTCCAGCCAGGAAACGTATTTAGCACGCCAGCTCATCCCATTCATCGAGCGATCGTTGCTTTGCATGTTCGAATCAAATGAAATTGCGGAAGAAATCCACGAGTTCCGCCAGCATGTGCTTAAAAATCTGGTGGCGGCACTTCTCAGCGAAAACGCAGCAATCATGTCGGAATCTACAGTAATATCGCTGCTGGCTCTCACTCGGATGATTCTCAATGGACACAATTCGTGCACGTATTTTTATCTCAAGTATCCAGGCAACTTTTCAGCAAGCAAATACCAAAAGCTTGTGTTCACGTCCTACTTGACGACTCCAGATGCTTTGGCGACCATCCCGAGTCGCCATCCGTGCCGGTCTTATACATACATTGACAGTGTGGAGATCTTTTTCCAAGCAGGAGGATTTCGTGTTATTCTGGAGAGGTTGTCGTCACCTGAAGTTTCGCTCACAGAAGTTGTTTTGTTTTGTACGATTTTGAACCAAGCGAAGCCATGTCTGGTCCAACGTCGTCGTCGACAGAGTGCAACCGCTCGTAATCGTAGCTCTCCATCAGCAGAGGCTATACAAATGGATGATTTTTTCCGGGACTTTCTGAATGCGGCATTTGCTCGATTGCGGCGAATGAAGGGCGACGAACTGAAGGATGACGAAGGATTGATCGACCAGATTGTCAGTGTGCTCGACATGATCTATCGTGATGGGATTTTACTGGGGAGTACCTCGAGTAGTCTGTCTGATTACGAGCAATCGGATGCCGATGGATCGAACGGGTTTGCGTCAGCAATATCGTCAGCGTGCGATCCTGTCTTTGCAGAAGCGATTGAGATATTTCATTTGGATCTTTCGAAGAAATTTATTTGCTGTCCGTTCTTGTCCCAGCGTCTAATGGGAATATCGCGTATCAATGACATCATTGCTATGGCTCAGCGAAAAGATGCACAGCAAAAGAAGACAAATTTGACCCTCAAACGTGCAGGATCTTCACTTATGGGAAGTGCTGATTATGTCAGCAAGGTCTCTTTCTTTTCTTCTTCATCGTCGACGAGCTCATCATCATCAAGCCAATCAGTCACGAAATGGCTCCGTGGAAAGTATGTTGCTGAATGGCTTGCCGCTTCAGACGTCCCTGAAGTCATACTTGGTGATACAGATGTTTGTGCAAAGTACAACCTTAATGCTGGAACTCACCTTGAGCTTCTCAAGAGATCCAGGAAAATACTCGAATTTGTAGCCTCCAACGGAGTCTTTAGTGAACAGTTGGTCATGTTATTATGGAAGACTGGCATGAGTCTTCAACGCTCGGGGCGAAAGACGGTATTAGATATTCTGTCTGCATTATGTGCTGTCTTTACAGCTGACCTGCTCGATATTCTAGCTGGCTTATTGACACAAATCCCAGCGGCAGAATTCGACGACTTGCTGATTCACTTCATCAAGCGCGTTATTTTGATCGCATCGAAGCAGTTGGTTGAGGTCGAAACTACAGGATCGAAGCGGTCTCTAAGCAATTTGGTCGGTGTGACTGGAGGGAGTCAACAAAAGCTTTCCACTATTGCGCAAAAAGATGCTGATATATTCAGCAAAGTAGTTAATCTTGGTTGCTGTTTGCTGTGGAATGGAGTTCTCATGAATGATCCAACCGATATTGGTAATCAACTCGAAGTTCACGTGGAGATGGAAAACGCACTTGCAGATTCGCTCAATTTCATTCAAAAGTTATGGGTTGCTTCAAGTTCAGCGTCGTCATCCATTGCTGCGAAAGAGCAGCAACAGCTTTTAAATGAGTACGTTAAGAATTGTGCTAACAATATCAAGTCAGGGGCGCTAGTTGAAATGTCAATGAGCTTAATCCAACGTATTGTTGAAGGGTACGGCGGAGGTGGAACTACTCCGTCTTTGGCCTCGTCGACACTATCGAGAGCATCACCGTTTACTTCAACCAAAGTGATCTCGTCGTCAACCGAATTGCTACGCGAGCTCAATACGAAGTTTAATATTGTGTCTGTGACAGTGGACGAAATCAAGCGATACATGAAAGACCATGGACCAAACAACTACTTAATGAGTGACCATCGCAATGCAATGGAAAAAAGACTTTTATTTCTGGGTTATCTTCTTATGAAATCAGATTTGACGCTATCGTACGAGTCAATTACGCAGTTGTGGGACTGCTTCAATGGAACAAACAATAGTGAAATCGAACGTGAGACATTTTTTGAATGGTTTCGGTCAGTTGTTCCCGATCCAAGTAATTTTGTTCAGCGAGCTTATACTGGGAACATGGCTTTTTCGCCCGTCGTGGCCTCTGAAGTGTTCCAGTCGCTGATTAATGCAATTCAGCACAAACCTGCCAATGGTATTTATCTAGATATGAGCACAATGAGCCGCAATGCGTTCTGGTCACTTGAGCGTTTGTTCCGCTTCGTCAATACAAGTGATAAAATGCTCTCATGTTCGACATCGTTAACGAAAACAGTCCACACTGGCGCTGAGAAAGATAACACGCTTTTTATTGTGGAATCGATGGAGTTAAAGGGCCTTGATGCGTTTTATGAAGTTGCGTTGTCTGCGAATGACGGATCTGTGAGTAAAGAAGCCATCAATTATTTGATATATTTGCAGCTACACGTAGGCTCTAAGCTTGTTCGCCGAGAGGTTTGGATAGACTTTGTGCAAGACTGCATTCTACGCTTGAAAAACCGTGTACAATCATCGAAAGGGGGCAACAAGAAGGAACAAGAAATCCATCGACTATTGTTAATTTTGGGCACTTTTCTGCACCAATCCATCGTTCAATCCAATGAGCACCTAAGCGATTCAAGCACATCAGATTCACCGGAAGAGCTCATTGTATACGTAAAAACACAAGATGGAAAAAATTCCGCTCCCTTTCGCTACAAGTTGCGGCGGACATCACTCGTCAGCGAACTTAGAGATCGTATTTCAAAAGACACGGGTCATCCTGCTGATAGGGTTCGCATTGTGAACGAGTTCAAGACAAAACTGACCGCTCAAGGTCACGACAAATTTTCCCTTGAAAGGGCTCGAATTTTTGTTGGTACGATGTCTGTGCCATCTACCAGCGTGGCTAGGGTATCGTTAGCATCTACTGTTCCTGTCCCCAGCAAGCAAACCAGATATATTGAGGCTGTGCTCTTGACAAAAGTAGAAAGCGATACCATTGGCCATGTGAGTCGGTTTGCCTTGGAACACGATCGGTCACGAATTGGGCCTGCAGGTAGCGGAACAGGAACTGATAGCGACTGGAACGCAACTAAGTTGGAGATTTCTAGCAACAGTGAATGGCTGCGACTCATTTATGATTTGCTCTCTTACAAGGGTGGTATTTGCGAGGAAGCTTGGAAAGTGTTAAAGCTTTTAACGTCTGACCCTATAATGGAGAAGCAAGTGCGAACATTAAAAGATGCACTTGCCATTGATGGGTCAATTTGCAAAACCCCCATGCCTGTTATCGATTGGGATATTATGTTGGATCCGGTTTGTCCACCAAAGTTGCTTTATCAGCTGGAACTTGTTGAACGTTTTGCACTATCGGACGGCATAATTAACGCATTTGGACATAGCAACGCCCCTCTAGTCAAAGGATCGAGCGAACCGGTTAATCAATGGAGTCGATCGTTCATGCTTCTTGGAGGAAGAGCGCATTTAGAACGTATTGTGTTATCGTGCATCCCAAGTAACTGGTTTGAACAAGGAGCGCTGCCCATGATGTGCGCATCCAAGCTGCTCAAGCTGTTACGACATTTTGTTCTGGTTGCAGGAGAAATTGAGGATCAGGTAAACTCACTTGCGACCAACCCCGAAAATCTGGTTTACCAGCTGATGGAGATTGTGAACAATATTCAGACCTTGAGCGATGAAGATGACATTACACAAACTGATCCACCTAGGTCAATTTCTGGTGATACGTTAACAAGGCTGGATACAAATGATTCATCTCGCGTTGACATTAAGTCGTACGAGCGTCCAATTCTCAATGATCCTGATAACGTATACGGGATTCCGAATGAAGCATATCTTATGACTCGAGCGCTTTCTGCGATCACATCGTACCTTCTGAATTCTTTACGACCCTGTTTGCCTCTTCTCCAAAGCTATCCGTCCCATGACTGTATCATTTTGATTTGTTTGGTTGGTAGTCATTTTCAGTCAGTGCGACAGGAGGCAGCAAATGCAATTGTCGCGCTTTCAACAACTCGAAACAAGATCGAAGAAGATCGTTTGGCTTGCTGTCATCATTTCCTTAAGTTGCTAAGCGAGTACACTGAACCAGTGCATGATGAGGAATACTACAACGTGTATTCGCTCCTTATCTCCAGTACTGACAGTCTGGAGCGCTTTGACATTCTTCCAGCGTGTCGAACGCTATGCCAACGTGTCAAATCGTTTGTGATTCCAAAAACTGGGGTAAGCGGGAAATCATTAACACGTGCAGTTGGCGTAAATGATTTCAATGCTCCGTCTTCAGACTCGCTTCTTGAGGCATTATTATCGACATTTCTTTCGATATTAAAAAAAATTCCACTTATACTGGCTGATCCAGCAGAAAGCGGGCAGAGCTTGCGAGAAGTGATTGCTTCAACGCTTCATGACGATGAGGGAATTCTTCACGAGCTGTTCCATCGATGTCTTTTTGCTACACCGAGCGATCTTCAAGAAGAGCAACTAACGATGGGAAGACAACAACTTGTTGCACCAGGCTTGCAATACGGATTACAACAACCTAAGTGCAGAAGTGATTCCTGTCGAAAATTGGCCTTTGACCTTGTCACGGAATTATCACTTGAAAATACGAAAGGACTTCGATATATTCTTGTTCAAATGGGCATTCAGCACTCGTTAAATGTGCAAACAGATACTGCTTCAAGCACAAAAGCACTATCGGCGTCGAAAAGGAAAACCACGAAGTCAGCAACTAAAGACCATATGATTTTGGAGCGTGGAAAGTATGTTGGTCTGAAGAATTTGGGATGCACATGCTATCTCAACTCTACAATTCAGGCGTTTTTCATGATACCGCGATTTCGTCGACAAATTCTGCGTTTGAAAACAGACATCACGCCTCAATCAAGTGACACCGATGGCTTGATCTATGAACTTCAACTGCTCTTTGCTCATCTTGAGACTAGCGCAAAACCATATTACAACCCAAAGTCATTCACAGCAGCCCTGAAATCATGGGATGGAGGCAGTATTGATTTAAGTGTTCAGCAGGATGCAAGCGAGTTTCTGACGTCGTTCTTCCAGCAAGTGGAATCGGAATTGAATGGAATGATTGGTGGTATGAATGGAATGGACTCGGGCGATGAAAATGTGCTAAACACCTTTTTCGGAGGAACATTTAGCAACGAACTTGTGGCTGAAGGTGGCAAATACAGCGAAGGTTTCGAACCTTTTCATTATATTTCCGTTCCTGTACGCGATCACAAGTCTCTCACTGATTCTTTAGACACCTGGGTCAAGGGCGAAAAAGTGAGCTACACATGGGAGCAAACCGAAGATGATGAAAAATCAGGCAGCGAAAACTTAGCTGTGGAAACGCATAAGCGCGTTTCAATTCACAAACTTCCTGAACATTTGATAATTCATTTGAAGAGATTTGAGTTCGACTTTGAGCGCATGCAACAGATCAAGCTTCATGACCAATTTGAGTTTCCCATGGAATTGGATATGTATCCATACACCAAGGAAGGTCAGCAAGAGCAGAGACGGCGGTCATCTTCTGCTGCGGCTCCCCACAATATTGACGATAGCAGTGAACCCAGCACTCATCGAAATGGAAGTGTGTCGGATTCGTCAGTTAGAGGTCAGAGTGACAGCCATCGACGTTCTGCACCAGAATATTCACAGTATACTCTTTCTGGAACTGTTGTCCATATGGGATCTGCACACTCAGGGCATTACTATTCGTTTTTATGTGGAGAGCAAGAAGAAGGAGACTCGCCCCAATGGTATGAGTTTAATGATACAGTTGTCACCCCGTTTGATCCCAAAAACATCCCAGACGAGTGCTTTGGAGGAGAAGATGATCGTCTGCGTCGGTCGTCGAGTACAGAGTCGGCGACAATCTCTGCAGCTTCCTCGAGAATGAAGAATCGAAGTAGTTTCATGTTGTTTTATTCGCGGGTACTAACCAAGGTTACTGCTAGCGGGTTTGATAAGGATTCACGTGCTCTAAGTTTGTCAGCTAGCAGCTTTGTTCTGCTGTTCTGCTCGAAGCTAAAAAGGAAAGCAACCACTCGACTCCAGTACTTACGAAGTGTGGCGAACGTTACAGCCCCTGAACCTATTCGTCAATTAATTGCCAAGGAGAATCGTTTGTTTTGGCGGAAGACTTATCTCTATGACGAACGATGCATCTCATTCACCTATGATCTTGTAAAGACTTGCTTGATTGGCTTTGAAGCATCCAAGACTATGGCGGTCCCTCCTCGCTTTGAACCCATTGAAGCTCGACTGGAAGCTCTGCAGATGGCCACGAAATTTGTCTTTGGGACACTATGGCAGGGCGGCAATGTAACTCAAGTACTAGCGTGGCATCCCATCTTGCATGCGCTTTATCACGACGAGGTGGACGGCTGCCGATGGTTTTTGCGGACAATGAGTACGAATGAAACGCTGTTGTTGGATCTGCTGGTGAGCAATCCGCATTCTGAAGTGCGTGAATTGATGGGCAGTGTGGTCTCGGAAGCCATCGCAACGACTTCAAACATTGCGTTTGAAGAGCAAGCGTCATCTTCAGACTCCAGTGCGGCAGATAACAAACTGCTTCCAGCTTCGTTCGAGTTCATATTTATTCTGATCCAGCTTATGCCAGAATTGCTCACAGTCCCAATCCAGCACCACCACCAGTACTTCCTCACGATCTGGGACTTTGTGCAGACCGGACGCAACGAGGGCGCCTTCCTGGTGGTGAATAGTGTGGTGGGTGCCATCGTGGCGCTATTAACGGGCATGGGCTCAACTCAGCCGCTGCTTCAGGCGCAACTACAGAAGGTCAAGAGCAAGCAGATCCTCAAGAGCATCGATCTCAATGTGACCGTGCTCAAGCTGGTCTCGCTGCTTATCCGCTGTGGACTGCCACCAGCCATGGACGTGGAGCGGTCACGCCGTCGCCAGCTGCCGCCCAACATGGCCCAGGACTACGTTGATTTCTCACTCGCAGACCAGGAAGTGTTGTGCAACGATCGCTTCCTAACTCTGCTCACGCAGCGCGCCAACTGGTACTCGAAAGAGACGAAGCCGCTAGAGCAGATCGTGATGCATCTGTGCTGGGAGAGCCAGCAGGTCACGACCAAATTCATGGACAAAATCTTGCAGGGCATCGTATCGGAGGACCACCACGACGTCAAGCCGTACTTCCGCACATTCAACTCGCTGCTTAAGATCCGAGATTCGCTGGCTCGCGTGCGTGTGACGGACGGCATGACCAAAGTTCTGGCCGCTGTGGCCTCGCAGCAGCAATACTACAAGGCCACGGAGACGTCGATCGATATGCTGACGCGACTGGCCAAGCGGCACCCAAGCACAGCCGGTCAGTGGCTGCAAGACAACCAGCGCAACTGCGCGTGGATGGAGAAGTGGCTCATCGCCCATCGTGGCGGTGACGGCTATCTACAGCAGCGCAAGACGTCGCTGGTCAAGCCCAACAGCACATCATCGTGGGTGAGCGTGAGCGTCACAAGCAGCGGGCTCATCAAGGCCGTCGATCGCACGGTCGCTCGTCTTGTGCCGCGACTGCGCAGCATTTTGGATCCAGCCCAGTTCGGTGCGCTCGAGCCTTTCTACGACAGCGACGACAATCCGCAGCGTCTTGTGGGCAAGCGCGTGCGGGTCAAGTGGGCCAAGGACAAGTGGTACGAAGGCCGCGTGGCGCAGTTTAACGAGGCGACGTACGAGCACTTTGTGGTGTATGACGACGGCGACCAGCGGTCCTACCGCATATCGGACAAAGTGTTTTCGATCTTGGAGTCGCCGCCGTCGACGGATTCGTGAGCCAAGCGTTTGGGCTTTGGCGTGAGTGAGTGTTGATGTGTAAGCCCCATTTGTAACATGCAGGTCTTTAAAAGCGGATACGTTTGTTGACCATTGCGAGTGATGGACTGATGTTCTTGGTGATTTATTTCTAGAGTCCTGGTGCAAATTTAGCTACGACTGTGAACCGCTTTCGATAGCATGCAGGTTGTGGTGAGTTGCTTGTCTCCCTTGTGCCTCCAGCATCGACCATGAATGCTCCCAAATGCGCCGTCAACATGGAGCAGCGGCTCGCGGCGCTTCGGCGTGACCAGGAGATCGACGGTCTGCGCACGTATCTCATCAAGTACAACCTCTTCCCGCGGAACCGAGACCCAGAGAACTCGCCCATCCGCACGGAAGAGCTCAAGGAGCTGGTCAAGCACTGGAAGCTACACCGGCAGCGTGGCTTCTGGCGCGACCATCCCGACAAGGACGACCTCGTGCGCGCTCTGCTGCAGCATCTCAAGAGCGAGGCGGCCAACAAGAAGCGGCGACAGGAGGCCCACGACAAATACCACAAATCCAGCAACGATCACGAAGGCAAGCACCGCGACTTTACGATCATTTTTGGCAAGGACGTCGCAGGAGCAGCGGACACGGAGCAGAGCGACAAGGAAAAGGCTCTGGCGGCCGCCAAGAAGAAGAACTTTGGCGGCGATCTGTTCTATCAGCGTGGCGAGTACGATGAAGGCATGATCTACCTCTCGCGCATCGATCGCAGCAAGTTTGCGTCCGAGACGCGCAACCCGTGCATGGATTTGCTTGGCACTGGCGCTACTTCTTCGACCCCATTGAGCCACCTCATACTGGGCGGGGATTCTGAGTTCGGAAACACAAACACGGGTTCGAATGGTGAGAATAGCAAAGCGTCTACACTGCTCCACCAGGTACTGGAGCTGGCCAGCAACAACAATAACAGCGCGAGCACCAACATGCTCACGAGAGACATGAAGCTCAAGTGCGCTGAGGGCATCTACAACATCTCGTGCCACTACGGCTTTGAGCTGCAGATCATTCGTGAAGGTGCGCTGGCGACCATCCTAAGCATCCTCAAGGTGGATGACACCGCCATTCGTCTCTATGCGGCGGCATCGCTGCTCAACTTGACCGCTTCTCCTCCGTCTCGTGGTCGTTTGGTACAAGAAAAATCAGCTCGGAGCATTCCAGCAGCATCAGCAACGCTGACTTCGTCCCCCAGCACAACGACTATGATGCCGCCATCCGTGCTCTCTCTCACGATCAAGGATCTGTACGCGCGCATGATGGACGATGGTGTGCTAGGAGCACTGCTTGAGCTCTCGCACTCGCCGAACACGACTGTGAAAACGCTGTGTGCGCGCACTCTTTTCCGCTTCACAGTGGACGAAACGCACCACTTCCGAATGGTTCACGAGGGCTGTGTAGTCGCGCTATCGCAATTGATGACAACGCTCCAGCACGAGGACGTCAAGCAGGCGTGCATCTACGCGCTCGTCAATCTGGCAGGCATCCCTCGAGCTGTGACGTGTGACTCCATCTTGACCACTCTTGTCACGCTGGCGAAATCGGGAAGTAGCGAGACTCGCCGTGCTTGTGCTCGCGCTCTATTAAATCTCTCGATTCTGCCAACAACACGGTCCAACATGGTGGAAGAAGGCGCAATCGTAGCGATGGCAGTGCTAGCCGAGTCCAAGGAGATGGTGCTGCTCGAGACCATTTCGTGTGTTCTCTGCAACTTGTCAGCTATCAAGACGAATCAGGAGCTCATGGTGAAAAATGGAGCCATGGAGATCATCATTCTCATGCTCGACTGCGTTCAGGCAGCATTCCAGCGTGTGAATGAAGAGACCAATGAAGATGTCGAGAATGAAGACAACGAGCAGAACGGAAGGCATGCCACCAATCGCTTGACTCAAGTAAAAGACCCAGCAGTCGATGACGCCATCGCTGCGGCGTCAGCATTGCTGATGCGAATTCGAAAGAACGGAGCTAACGTCGTGGCATTCTTTTGCTGCAATCCAAAGTTACAATATCGAGTCGTCTCAGCCGGATTTGTGCCCAAGTTGCTGCGCATACTTCAAGAAACTACTGACAATAATGCTGGTCCTAGTATCGACGACGACACTGAAAAGTTTTGCATCATAGGGCTGGCCAATCTCGCTCTGGATGAGCGATGCCGTCAGCCGACCGTTCAGGACGGTGCGTTGCCGTACTTGTTACGCATTGTGAATAATTCGCAGCGACAAGACCCGAACTCTTTGCTGCTCAAGCTAGATTGTGTCACAGCGCTAAGCAATCTGATGCTGCACCCTCTCAACTTTAAGAGGATGGTTGATGAAGGGGTTGTACCGGCCATCCTCGCCTTGGTACAGAACAGTCCCAGTCCTGATATCCAGAAAGCCTGCGTCTACGCCATGCTAAATCTCGCCAAGGATCCAGGTATGAAAACTCGACTGGCAGAATCAACGATCGACAAGGCGTTGGGCGCAATCCCAGTCATGCTTCAGTTTGCTTCGAAGCAGATTCTGAACGCCGAGCTTTGTGGCGTCTGCATCGCGTTTCTGCATCATTTGTCAACGCGACAGGAGAACTACGACGTCCTCTACTACGAAGGCGCTGTGGGATTGCTTGTGCGGGTCTTGACCAAGTCAAGTAGTGCCGAACCTGCGGCAGTGATCTACTCATTGTGGCTAGATTGTATGGCCACGCTGGCCAACTTGGCATCTCATGCTGCAAGACGTGCTACGTTTGTAGACGACGGGGTCATTGAGGCCATCCAACATTTCCTGAGCGCATCGTCGGCAGATTCACGGCGTCGCGATCCGAAAACAGATTCCAAGATCGTTAAAACCCAGTTCGCTGTGGCTCAGATTCTATTCAAACTCCACGAGTGCTGCAGCCAGACCAAGCAGGAAATCCCAGCATTCTTTGCCTCGTTGTTGCTGTTAGCGACGCAATCAGCCTCGAAAAACTCTCGTTTGGACAAACAAGCCGTGTTGACGCAGCAAAAGACGACTCTGCGTTGCTCACTCACGATTGCCAAGGTCTCACTTGCGACCCGAGGGCTCCGTTTATTAGCAGGACATGTGGATATCCCGCCGGCACTGAACGGCATCATGCGCACCGGATTGCACGAAGCTCAAGTATGCGCGGCCATCGCACTGTGCAATCTTGCAACCGAGAGAGGACAGCTAAACAGACGGCTGTGGAAAGACTCGACTGTCGATGACTTCATTGTTATCACGCTCCTGCGTGTGAACAGCGACCAGACCAAAGCCATTTGTGCAAAAGCGCTATTCAATCTGCTTTCGCACGAAGACACGCGCGACCAAATGGTTCAGGACGGCGTGCTCTACGCTCTTATCAAGCTAGCTCGACTCGAAAGCGAGGAAGTACGCGATTTATCTCTCCGTTCGATCTACAACCTCTCGTTAGACGCAGCCAAGGCCACGCAGCTGCTTGAATTGGAGATCGTGCGTATTCTGACCAAGATGTATCAGGCCGAGTACAGCAAGGATATGAAGCGACTATTGTGCGGTGTGTTGAGCAACTTATCAAGCGTTCCTGGTGGCCATGAGCAGCAAATGCTGCACGAAGGCGTGCTCACAATCCTAAAGAACCTCGTCAAGGTTCGAGACCCAGAGACCAAGGTGTACGCTGCCAACATTCTGCACAACCTCGCATGTTGCGAAGATGTCGCCGAGCAGCTTGTGCGTAATGAAGCGAACGTACTCGCAATTCTTGTGGCCGAACTCAAATCTGAGAACAAAGATGTCCGGCGGTACGCGGCCGCGACGCTTGCCAGTTTGAGCAGCAACAGCATCGCAGTGACGCTAATGACACAGGAGTCACTGATACTCGTGCTGAATGACATCATGAAGCGCAGCATGACGTCCTGCGTGGCAACAACGTCCTCGTGCGTGTTTGTGCTCCGCAATCTGTTCTCAATCATGGCAAATCAGCGCAAGTTCATCGAGTGCAACGGCGTGCCAACACTGGCTTCGATTTTGGCTTGCAAGGAGATGGAAGATGAGACGCAGACTCAACAAGTAGCGGCGGAAATGCTCTGTGCTCTTGCTAATTTAGATACAAGTGAAGACGGTGACGAGCCGTTGGAAGAACGTCTCGTTCGTGACGGCATCGTGCGCGCATTGGTGGCAATCGCTAAAGGAATGGACCAGCAGAGCGAAGTCTCGAGTGCAAGTAATAAGACAGCGAGTCTGAACATCATCTCGTCGCTGTGCAATTTGTCCAAGAACCTCAAGTGCCATGAGCTGATGCTGCGCGATGGCGTGTTGGATGCTGTGGTTTTACTAAGCAAAACGACGCCTAATGATCCAAAATCTGCTTTCAGAGGACTCGAGAGTGTCAAAGGCGAAGACTATGCGCTTCAGTGTGCAATCTTACTGCGCAACCTCTCCCGTATCGACCCAGAAAGCCCAACGCCTTCAACTCCTGGCGGATCGGACGGCCATAGTGCGTCATCTTCCGCTGCAGTAATCGAAGTAAAAATGCAACGCATCGGAGCCCAACCAGCGTTCGTGCAGCTTCTGTTTGCTTTATCTCTGTGCAGTTCTCAGAACACGCGTGAACATGTCGTCATCGGTCTGTATAATGCTGCGCGCAATCGACGCTGTCGCATGCAAATGATCAAGCACGACGGCGTCAAGGTGCTCCTGCGGCTGGGCACAAACGCAGCGACACCAGTCAAGCGACACATCTGCGCTCTTGCCTTACAATCACTATCGAAGCAAGAAGACGGCACAGTCGATCCCCACGCAGCCAATATCGTCCAGGAAGGTGTGGTGACAGCTATCGCAGCGTTGGCGGATTCCCACCAGCCTGAAGTGCTCGTGGCAGCTGAGACCTCTCTACAAGTTGTCGTGCGTCCTCCAGTCGCTGTTCGGAGCAAAAACTCATCTAGCATTGCGTTAGTGAGCGCTACCAATACGGCTATTACACCGAAGAGATCGCCTCCTGACTGGACCAAGGTAGTCATTAACAGCATAGCTGCATGGCCTGAGCTCGAGACACGCGTGGCTTCTCCAGTAGCACGCACTGGATCTGCTGACGTCGTCCCGCGGTCTTTCTCATTAGCTCCTGGACAGATCGGAGACGGCAACAATAGCGACGCGGAGGACTCGTTCTCCGATTACAGCGACAGTGACGATGAAGACGAGAAGGAACATCGCCAGACAGTGAAGGCAAAGCAGCAGCAGAGAGCGCTGACCGCTCCATCTCCAGCTGCTGGATTAAAAGTCTCTGGACCAGCGACTACCTCAACGTTGGCTGGCCCACGAACCTGCAACTCGGACATGGTGCTGGGCACATTCCAGTTGCTCATCGACCCGTCCATGGAAAAGGTCAAAGTGAATGTGGACGCGGAGCTGGCCGTGCGTCGCATGACGGGCACACTCACGAGCAGCAGTGTCTTGGGGTTGACAGACGAGCTCCCTAAGATTCGTCCCGGGACAGCTCCGGACGAGGCCGAGGAACACGAAGTGCGGCGATCCACGTTCACACATGTGCGTCATCAAGCGTACGACGCGTCTCCAAGCAGCCCAAGCAGTAGAAATGCTGCAGCGCGAGGCTCGTTCCCCAGTGTGAGCAGTCCAAGCAAATCTCCTGCTACGCCCAAACGCAAGTCGCGACTGCTTGAGCCGCTAGTACAGAACACCGCTTCAGCACCCACGCTGTAGATTTTAAAGGATGATGAAAGCGAATATTTACCATGATAGTCTCATCTTCACCCAAGAAGATCAGCAGTCAACACTCAAATTCGTCACCCTCTTAGGCTTCGCCTGCGACACTTGAGTTCAAAATTGGGCGGATGCGGACCATTTGACGTGGCGAAAGGGCGGATGGATGACCAAGCACTGTTGGTTTAGCGCTTACGTTTGATGGGAGCTTGAAAGAAGGATTATGGGTTCAATTTCTTATTACTGTAACCCCCTGTATCTTTCAGTCTGTTGGTCAGTACAGTACTGTACAAAGCACGCCAACCGAAGACCATGATCGAACAGTTTTGTCACAGCATACTAAAAGATACGAGGTTACACAGTAAGATGAAACTGAGCCCATAACCCTTCTTCCAACCAACGTATAAGCGTCCATACAAAACATTGGTGTTTTGGTCATCCACCTCATTCATGCGCCGTTTCGCTCCGTCAATTGGAATGCCTGTCTCCTTGTTCAAGTGGTCATTCAAAATCCGCCGCCACCGCCTGCCACCGCCACCACCGCCACAGCCCACCATCCAACGCAACATGGACCTCAGCCTCACCGGCATCTGCGCGCAGCTGTCCGCCTTGCCACTCGTCTGGCTTCGCGCCTCGTGCGTGCCGTCAAGCCTGCGCTGGTAGCGCTCGCCATCGCCGCCTGCGACGACATTGACGTCGCGCGTGTCTGTTCGCTAGCGCAGAAGCCACGCCATCAAGCGCGTGAGAGATTTGGAGGATACAGTCTTCGACCATTACCAGCGCTCCAGCGACAAATGAAGACATCAAGCTCGCTCTGTGCAATGCGAACCGCGAGTGGGCGCAAGCCATTCGCGAGCTAGAAGAGCTCAAGTACCAGCAGAGTTCAAGCGCCGAGCCCACCGAGACTCACCTCAGCTCAAGCGTCAAGCCTGTGAAGGCCAGCTCAAGTATCGTCATCCGCCCGCCCACCATGACCAAGACGCGTACGCTTGTGCTTGGCTCCAGTGCCAGCGTCAGCGCCCAAGCCACGGCACCAGCCAAGACCAAGTCAGACATCCGTCAGCCAATTCGCTGGCGCTAGAGCCAAGAAACCTCCGCCTCCACCTCGTTCGTGTGCATGTGTATATGTATTAGATGTTGTATTTAGCCTAGCGTAGAGTAACATCCTTTTCCATCCTCAAGCGTTGTCGTCTCCATTGAGTCTTCCAGCTCCACCTGTATGCACCAAAACGCCGTTTCGGAGCACTCGTGTGGCAAAAGAGGGTCCAGCAGCAGGAATCGGCGCGTCGAGAGAAGCAAAACGTCGGTGGAGATGTCTCAATTCAAAGCCGAACTGAGCAATGGCAAGGCAAGCAACCGACAAGCACAAGAGCGACTGCTTCCCACCGAACGGAGGGCTTTGGACCAGATTCATTCCAAAACCAAGTGATGCTCGAGCTCCAAAAGCTGAAAAAGGCGCGGTCTTTCTGTATGTTTGGCTTCAAGGCACAGATAACCAAGCTTGGTAATCGCTATGTAGGCCCAAGCCATGGACTTGAAGGCAATTGAGAGCTTGCATCTCGCGAAAGAACAAGCAGAACGCCGTGCGCAGCAACTGGAAGAGAAATTGCGGCAGTCTATTAAAACGAGATCGTTCGACTACGAGAAGCGAACGACTGCTGAGCTTGTTCTTGACGAAGAATCATCTGAGGACGACTCAGATGATGAGGACGACTTTGGTGCACGTCAAGGCAGCGATCAAGTGGAAAACAACGCAATCGATACAGATTTCGACGAAGAACTGTCATCTCCTCCCGGATATGACGACATTCAATCGGTTCGTGATGCTGTCATGATTATTTTCTGAGCCGGCTTTTGAATCTAACGGAGTAGTTTGCTGCAGAATGATTTCTTCAGCTCACCGGAGCCGTCTCCAGTTCCACATAGAGGCAGTAAAAATGGGCCGATGTGCGTCCTCGACGCACATGATGCTTGCTGCGGAGCTGCAGAAAGCAATATCAACTGAGAACCCTGCGTCGGTGCCAAGCGCGGATGCTGACCGAATAGAGAGCGTCAAGATGAAGAAAAAGCTGCAAGAGGCCGCCATAGAAGAAGCTCTGAAGCAACAGCGCAAGCCCAAGCCGGTGCCCGACATTAATCAGTTGCACGCTTGGTGGGAAAAAGCGCTGATCCGGTCCAAGGCCATTTCGGCTCCTGACGCTGTTAGCACCAGCTCCGGAGCCCCGCCAAAGGAATTTTTCCACTCCCGCGCTGCCAAACTTGCTGAGATGAAGGCGAAGAAGGAAGCACGACGACACAAGCAGGTGGCAGAAGAAGACCTCGAGCGACAGCGAGTCAAGGACGCGCAGGCACAGATCCTGGCAACCAAACGCCTCGTGGGTCCAAAACCGACCAAAGCTGACACGCAGCGGATGCAGAAAGTGATCTCGACCATAAATCAATCGGAGAAGCAGAAGCAGCAGCTCACAGGCGAGCAGGAAATGCGGCAGCGCCGGGAGACGACCGCGCGCGTTTCCCAGCAGACGGAAGGACGAGTACACTGGCACTTTAGTGGAGCACAATAGCGTTGAGGCAATTGCCAAACAGCGCGCAAAGGAGAGCAGGCAGCAGTTTAGAGATCCAGTGCAAGAAGGAGAAGCTACTGCAGGATGTGGCTGCCAAACCATCGCTTATGGAGCGCTTTACGACCGACGTCAGGTGAGAGAAGCACAAGAAGCGCGCGCTGGAAGCTGTGGTCAAGAACGTGTTCCAGATGAACTTTGCGGCCATGAAAGGCATTCTGACCGACGAGGAGCAGGATCTGGCCCACGATATCGTGGCTGCCGATGAGGACGAGCAGGAGCAGGATCTAGCCCAAATGACCGGTGCCAAAGGAGACGAAGACTATGAGGACAAGGACTGAGCACCAGTCAGTCTATTGGAGACATCTATGGATCTAAACACACTCGTGTTTCACAGTCCGCTGTGGAGCCTTGGTATATACACAGACGACTAGGACGACTTGATGGTCGCGAGATTGGTGTCGGTCAATAGGAACGCCTTGACCAGGTCATACGTGGCGAACTGCACGCCCATATTGGGCACGAGTGTGGGCAGCAAGCCTCGGTAGTACACTGTCCATCCTTCGTTGCGCAGCCACTTGACGTAGCAGTTCCAGGCGTTCATGTAGATCCGCTCGGCACCGCCAGAGCCCTGCATCTGCAGACGTCGCCGCGCCGTGTCGTTCGGGTACGTTAGGATCGTGGCGATCATGCCGGCGCCGCCGCCGCAGACCATTTTGCCCACGAAGTCGGCCTTGGGGTCGATGTCAGCCGGCAGCAGCTCCTTGAGCAAGTCGTAGGACCCGAACTTGATGCCTTTGTACGGGATACTGCCTGCGAGCGTCGGCCGATGCCGCGGAAGCAGAGGCGCGGAAGCCTTCCTCGCGCAGCGTGAGCAGGAAGGTGTTCACGATGCCCTGGTACTTTGACATTGGTGCCGATATGCGCCGCCACGCACGTCCGGATGAGATCCAGCGGATACGTGAGCACCGAGGCCGTAAAGCCCGAGAGCGAGCCAGCTGCGAACGCGCCCCAGGCCGGCAGTTGACCCTGCGCATTCGTGGAGCGGTGTCTACCACATACTTTAGACTCGAATCTGACACTGGCGTGTCGACGATTGGCTGAGTATACGGTATGCTTGTGTCGTGTGTACCACGCTATCATTATACCAATTTGAATCTGTGACGTGTGAGTGAGCACATGATTTCATTATGATGTCACGAACTATTAATAAAAATCGGACCATCGCTACAGTACCGTATTTACCATGTCATAAGTGCATATATCTCTTAAAGAGCGCAATCGCAACTGCCACTTCAATTGTTACTTCAGATGCCTGCTGCAGTATGGAGTTACAACTACTACTGAGGACCTTCGATGGCAGAGAAATGAGAAAGTTGCCTGCAACCTGACCCTCAATGAGCTAATCCTCATGGAATGCGTAAGTAGTACTGAACCCACGGTCAGCTGTTTGTCGACTCATGCTACTGCAGCGTTCATTTGATAACAGTCTCAGTCCAGCACAAGCCCAACGTCAGAATGCCAATAGCCCGCATGTCGCTTGGAGATGCCGTCGAGCGCATCGACAGCCGCTTTGCAGTTCGCGTCGTCACGCGCTGGTACACGCAGCAGACCGTTCTCAAGTTCCGCAACGACACAGACGACATTGTCATCACGTTTCGGTGCAACAAGGGGACGTTCGAGGTCAAACCTCGCGAGAAGTGGGAACACGCGTTCGTTCTTCCGTCTTCGGCTTTGACTGCGATGAAGAGCGTCGAGATCACACGCGCAGTGCAAAACGGCCGCCGTCTCGCCGAGCACGAGTGCGAACTGGTGCTGACAGAACACAGTATGACGTTCATGACGCAGGCGATTGAAGAAGGGCCAAAGAAGAGAGGAGATTCTCACTGGCATCTCGTAAAGCCGACAAACGGTCGTCGCAAACGGCAGATGACGAAGACGATGGGTCGCAGAGTCTTGGTGGTCTCAAACTGGGCATGACGCTAGTAGGTATGATGGACCAATAGTCTGATGTTTTTGCAATACGAGCATTAGGATTTCGTGTATCATTAAAGACAGCGCACTATTCAAGGTTTTTTGCACGTAATTACGCAAACTGAATAAATTACCGGTAATGAAATAAAACGAAAGTGAAGAGGTAAGTTGCGGATGAGATTTATTTAGTGCTTAAGGTGGATAGTCTAGAGAGTCACACACTGTATTTCTTTTCGTGCGTACTATGTAGCAGACCAGCCCTATGTTGAAGCTTATACTTCAACTTTAGGCTCTAGAAGATTCTATAAAAAACTAGACCATTCTGGATTGTTCTAGAATCTGTTTCACTCCCCCTCAGCGTGACAATTCTAAACTACCGCGCCTTGTATAAGCATATGCATACTGGGAAAAATTCTCAGCTGATCGGTGAGGGTAAAACAACCCAGTGACCTAATATACAATCACATGCATGTCATCATGTTAGTGTGCCTTGAACGAATTCCGTTGGTTGGCACTCAGCCAAAAAGCGAAAAACCTTTCCAAAACGATTTACTGTACTCCGCATACGAACCTACCATTTTCGTACTTACGCAGTTATGGGCTCCTATGCGAACTTAGTCGTAATGTACTTAAAGCCTTTTGTTTTTGCCCTACATGTGTACTTATTTAGGGAAATTCCTCAAATTGCACTTGGCAATCCTCCCGACATGTCTCTGCCTTTGGTGCGTGGCTCTAATAGTCAGTTGAAGCAGCACTCGTGTCAGGCCATCATACTTGATTGTGATTGGCTGAAAGATTCTGGCTCTGTCATCTGATTGGACGAAAGGAACGATGCCTGTAATCTGATTGGTCGGATGCACCACTTCGAGTATCCAGTTGGATCGGGTGGACACAAGAACTTTGACACAGAGAAAATTGAGAACGCAGCATCGTCTGTGAATTCTTCGGGATTCCCGAATTTGTCGCTTTAAACGACGCCCCATCAGGGTGACTCCAGTTATCAAATTCCAGTAGTGCCGAAGGTTCTGAAACCTGAATTAAATCGGTTCCATGTCACCGAACCGATGTAACGTTAACAATTGTGATCATGTAGGTTTTATTTTTTTACACAATGCGGGACTATTATAAGTTTTTAAGTTTGGCCTAACTAAGGAGGGCCGTCATAAGGGGAGACATGTCACATAGACGTCCTGCTACGAGATCTTTGGCGGTCGCGGTTGTTGATTAGATGTAGCATAGGTCTTGATAAACGCTAAAACAAGTGCACTCGCGATAATTGAATCCACTAGGAACAGCCAGATTATAAGTTTGAAAGACGTACCACGTGATACTCTACCTGACGAAAGCTGACCGTTTTTCAAAACAGCGGCTGCGGTCTTTGTGTCGTCGTGATTGGAGGCATTCCATCCGAGTTTTCCGATTTTTCAGACATGAGATATTGCGCGTTCTCGGACGCCTCATCCAATATCGCTTGCTCCATGTACTCCGTGTAGTGGTGCATATGCGCTCTGCGAGAATACAGCTTGCGAAAGCGAGTGTGAAGTCGCTCGAACGTCTCGCGAACGCAGCAATTGTTGGCTAAGCATAGCAGTGACGATTGTTGGCCAATCGGAGGTACAGAACATAGACCAACTTTGAATCCTTCCTGGTTCCAGTGGATCACACACACTTCCGATTGGATCCGCTGGATGCTTGCGTTGATATCAGAGACTTCGACATTACCACGCAAGAGAAGCCCGCATGCTAAATACACGCTCGCACGAGGATTGGATCGGATCAGCTGGTGATCCCTGTGAATACACCAGAAAAAAGTCAGACCTCTCAGGCTTTACATCAAATAGCCAACGTGCTTTTGAAACGATTCAGCTCATCGTCAGGTCTGCGCGACAACGCGGCCCCAAGTACGTTAAGCTTTCCCGGCTTGTACTTCACTCAAAGTTGTATTCTGCAAAGAACGACAACCATCGCGACATCCTTTGCGAAAGGTGTGACGGGTTTGTCGCTGTGGGTAGCGACGCATGATCTGTAAAGATCGTGAAGGGTCTGGGACCCAAGAGGCGGACTCTGAATTTGAAAGGAGCACACTTCATTGCAAGTAGCTCCTTGTCATGAACTGGATAGTTCTTTCGGCAGCCTTGAGCTACCTGGACTGAAAAGATATGACGCGCTCGCGGCCGTCATCATCTTGTTGCGGCAAAGCTCAACCAATTGCGAAGTCCGAAGCGTCACACACGACGCTGAATGGCTTTGTTGGATCTGGCAACGCCAGTATTGGTACTTTCTGCAAGCTGTCCTTGATGTGTTCGAAAGCATCTCGTGCTCCGCATCCCAAGTCCACTCGACATCGTTTTTCAAGAGCTGCGTCAACGGACGCGCGAGCTCCGCGTACCCTTCACAGTACTTATGAAGGCAAGTGGCTAGACCAAGCTATTTGCGTGAATCTTTCTGAATTCTGGGTACGGGCCATTTCGCTCTGGCGCACCTTGCCTGGATCTGCTCGGATCCCATGCTTCCCAATGAAGCAGCCCAAGGACGGGATCTCTTCGGCACCGAAGATGCACTTATCCACGTTCGCGTAGAGCTTGTTCGCTCTCATACACTCGAGCACATTTCGTAAGTGCTCAACACGTACCTGGACATCTGTCCGACCGTTCTCTGCCTTGCTATGAACAAAGATGTCGTCAAAATACGTCTGAGCGTATTGACGGATGGGCCTGAACAACTGTGTTACCAGACGATTAAACTTCGCGGGTACGTGGGACAGTCCTTGTGGCATCACAAGCCACTCCCACAACATACCACTCGGGGTACTCACTGCTGTGAGAGGAACATCTTGTTCCCGCATGAACAACTGGTAATAACCATCAACCAGATCTAGTGCACTGTACATCGTACGCCCAACCAT
>JAADVW010000544.1:0-23464 GCA_023335875.1 Elongisporangium prolatum | reverse complement strand
TGCTTCGAGCGTGAGCCAGCTGGAGGATAACCTCAAGGCGTTCGATTTTGTGGATAAGATCACGCCTGAGATGATGGCACGCGTGGAGGAGATCGTGCAGTTCCAGCCCACGCTCGATAGCGACAACAACCTCCGACTGGTTGATGAATTGTGCCCAACTTTTACGTGAACCGTCAGTGGCGATTAATTGTCAATAAGAAGGTGCAGCATGATCGCTCCGCTGTATGTGGCTTTAATTGACTCAACAAGCGCTACTTTTTATCCTTTGTGTTGGGCTGATTTGCCCAAAATACAGTGAAACCTTTCATTCTTTCTCGATCTGGTCTCCAACTGAAGTCGTCGACTCCAAAATACTACTAGTAATTGGTCAGCTGCATATCGTGCCAAGCGATCCTGGTCTCACAGATCGTGTGGAATTTGCAATCGACGTTGCCCAGCACCTCCACACAAAGGTGATTTCGCACATTGTGAGATATCGTGCAGACATTGCTCAACTTGACCTTAGTCTCCCTGGCATTCAGAGTCAATGTAGAGTGTTGCTGTGTGGAGTCGATTCGCGCAAATGCACATCACCGCCATGTTATGGACCAACAGCCAGACGCCTACGAAATTGGGCGAAATGGCTTTCGCTAACGACCATAGAATTGGCAACAGACACGCTTCCATAGACACTTCGATGGAGTTAATTGCGGCGCAAACCACGAGGGAGAAGCAAGACAATCGCCACAAGCAGAGCTTGGTCCACTGTACCACGATCGACGTGTGAATCATTCGTGTTACTATCTGCTGGATGTGTCTCTGCTTAAACCTTGAAACTGGGCTTCATGACGATCGAACAGCCTTCACCACCAACAGATATCAATAAGCAGACCATTTACACACGCTCTTGATACGGCTTCAACATGATTTGCGGGTCTCCAGAGCGATTTGAATAAATTTCCTCTGCCGCGGGGCGCAAAGCCGCGGTGTTGATGCCTTCAGTGAGCCACCATGTGGGCAGGTGGGCACCACAAAGTGCGACATCCAGCTTGCAATCCAGCGCTGCAGATGGCGACGCGTAAGGAGCGCGATTGGAACGCAACTCTCTGATCGACACTTCCTCATTCGAACTCTCGTCAGCTCAAGATCAGGCAGTTTCCAGCCAGTCAACTAGCATGAGCAGTGAAGACGAGTGGAGCGTTGTGGGCACCGATGATGACTGGGAAAAAGCGTCTGCGCACTCGTCCGACGATGAAGTCGAGCAAATGGTGGTCGAATTGCCTGCAATCGCGTCGCAACAACAGCGTCAGCCCAGTCCGGTTCCAAACTACCAGGACATCGATGTATTCTCGCTCCTGGCAGACACGAATGCTCCTCGTCGGCCATTGACACGGTCTTCCTCACTGTCGCTACTGACGCAGGAGCACCAGCACTGGCTCAGCCCCAGTCTCTCGGCAGGTGCTTCGATTGCGCTTACACGAAAGCGCACGTGTTGGGCTGAGGAGAGACCTGCCTCCTTCCCAGCTCGCCTTCGAGCCGAAATACCTTCTCAATACGCACCACCGTCGGCTGAACATCGCCAGCCTACGTTCACGCCAGTGGTCCCGTTGTCGTTTGAAATGGGCACTCAGACAGACGACTGCGGTCCGTCATGCTCCAGCTTGCACGAGGACCAAGTGCAGCGTCTGGGCTCTGTCTTGGACAGGAATCTTGTGCTGTCGAGACGACTGCATGAGAAGGCTCAACACTGTGAGCGCCTGAATCTGCAGCTAACGCAAGCCACGCTGCTGGCGAGCGATTCGCAGCTGCAGAACCAGACGCAGGAACGGCGTCTTCGCTTCTTCCAGAGACGCATGGATCTGGCCCAAGACCACGAGCGTCTGGCGTCGCAGTACCAAGACCAGATGAAACAGGAGCTGGTCGCAGCGCAGCTTAAGTGCACTTCACTGCAATCGCAGATCAATATCATGAGTGGTCAGGCCCCGATTGCAGATCTCTCGCTTCAGGAGCTCGAGACACTGGAGACGTCCATGGAGACTGGACTGAGCTCCATCCGCAAGGCGTTGCGAGCCAAATACCACCAAGCCATGATGCGCAGGCAGCAGGAAGAGCTGTGCATCGTGTGCTTCGCGCAGCCCATCTCTGTCGTGCTGCTCCCGTGCCGCCACCAAGTGCTTTGTAGCGCCTGCGCCTTGCGCGTGACCTCGTGCCCCATCGACCGTCAGGACATCAGCGACAAGGTGCTCACCTACGGCCTCAGCGCCTACAGGAATGACTGAGGCAAGAGATAAGAGTCAACGTGGTTGCGTGTTGTGTCACTCTCAGTCGTGCATGCTGTTGTAGAACTGCAGCAGCTGCTGGCGGTTGCGCGCGTGCTCCATGTCTGCGTCGCTGCGTGCGATCTTGCGTTTGATCTTCTTGCCTGAGATGGCGCTGCGCAGCGTCTCGCTCTCCTCCGAGTTGCTGCGGCGGTGCTTGCGCTTCTTCTTGGCCTTGACGTCCTTGCTCTTGTGGCGCTTGCTGCTCTTGCTCTTCTTCTCCTTCCGCTTCTTTTTGTCGCGTTTGCTGTCGCTAGAGCATCTTTTTCGTTTGCGCTTTCGTTCGCCATCGCTGCTGCTGCTGGATGAAGAGGACGACGAAGGCGACTCGCGACTGGCAGAGCGACTTCGTCGGCGTCTCTTGCGGCCTCGTTCCTCCGCCTCACGCGGTCTTTTCGAGCTGGAAAAGACTCCGGCAGCTGCATCAGATTAAGATCTCTCTGAATACCCCATCTGCAGACGCATCACGCACCGAGATCGCGACGCAGAGCGGGAGCGAGACCTCCTCGACCTTCCATCGCGTGCTGGCGCCATTTTCCAAATGAAATGTTGTCCGGATACGTTTCAACAGTATACATGTATACCGGTCTTGTATTGCAGATCATCAAGGTGCCTCAGCTCCCAGATCCTTCAATCTGCATTGAGGAAGCAGCAAGAGACCGAGGGAGAATGAGTCTGTGGCTCGTGTCTGTGCCTAACGAAGGCACGCGGTCCTCCGAGACCACGTTCCTGGAGCTAAAGGCGGAGACCGCGTCTGCGCGCCACGACTATGCCGGTCCGGTTTGCAGAGCCGCAGTACGAGAAGAGGAATTAGCCGCGCTTTGACAAAGATACGTTCTCTGTAGACTGCTGCCGCGTGGAGCTGCCATCCGACCTGCTCGTGGGCACGCTGGACTCGCTCATGGTGCGTGTTGAGGCTGCTGCTTGGCAGTGTGTACGCTCGGAGACTGATTGGCTGCTGTTGTGTGCAGGCGCTGAGCGACGATCTGAACCGCGTGGACATGGCGGTGGAAGCCGTTGTGCGCAAGATCGAGCGCCAGTTCCACGATCTCAACAAGGGCGATCAGGCGCTTACTGTGGATGGAGGTTTGAGCTGCTTCTCTGGGTATGTTGAGGCTGTAAGACTGACGAACGACCGTGTGCCTGTTCAGTGCCAGTGGATCGGTATCTCAACTTCTTCTCATGGGACGAAGCCAAACACCCGCACCGCCGTCCGCTGCCAGAGATCGTGAGCATTATTCAAACGGTGCGTTGGCTTCATTGCGATCTGTTGGCTAAAGCACTCAACAGAGATGCCTTTGCAGTCCGTAGGCAAGATCGAGGAGGAGCTCAAGCAGCTGGGCACACGCTACTCGGAGAAGAAGCAGGCGCTGCTTCAGCACCAGCGCAAGAAAGGGTACGGCTCTAGTCGCCTTTGCTCTCCAGTGAGCTGGTCTGCTCATGAGCTGGTGCTTTGAACAGTGGCAACCTCATGGTCGCGAATCTGAACGACATTCTCACGCCCAACATCGTCTCGACCTCGGACTTTGTCAACACCGAGTACCTGCAGACGCTGGTCGTTGTTGTGCCCAAGTGAGTGAGCTGCTTCTGTTCCTGCACCCCTAGAAGGCCTTGAAAGACTCACACTTCTCTGCTCTAGGAACCTGGAAGAGGCGTGGATCAACGAGTACCACACTATTGGCGACCAGATCGCCGAGTACGGGCCCAAGGGCAATCGGGCCAATGTACGCGGCTCGCCTGTGGTGCCCGGCTCGTCCCGTAAGCTCATGGAGGAAGGCGACTCGATGCTGTACACGGTCACGGTGCTCAAGGGCCAATACCAGCCGGGCAAGATCGATCCGGACGGCACGTTCGAGCAGGGCTCATCGATCGACTACATTGAGGACTTCAAGAACCGTGCACGTGAGAAGCGCTTCATCGTGCGTGAGTTCACGTTCGATCCGACTTCCCACGCGACCAATGAAGAAGCCATCGCTGAACTCTCGGTGGAGGTGGATCGCCTCTGGTCAGGCCTCATTCGGTGGTGCAAAGCCCACTTTGGCGAGACCTTCATCGCCTGGATGCATATTAAGGTACGAAGTGGTGGCTAAAACCACTCAAGTCTCTACACAAGCAGCTCACGGCCTGTCTGATCATGTAGATGATCCGCATCTTTGTGGAATCTGTACTTCGCTACGGTCTTCCGGTCAACTTTGTCGTTGTCATGTACCGCGTAAGTGGTGTCAGGATGGTCCTATTGGTGGCTCTAAATGTCTAATGTGAATGCTGCAGCCTCACCCAAGCAAGGACAAAAAGCTGCGCGCCGTGCTGAACAAGAAGTACGCGCACTTGCAGCCAGCGCAATTTTCAGGTATCGAGGAAGGTTCTGGTTCGGCGCAGGTCGAATATTATCCGTATGTGACCAACGCATTCCACCCGCTTTCAACGGCTTAAGTGGTTTCAAGTAGCGACATGTGGAGCATGCACAAATGTCAACGACAAGACAGCTAGTAGGTCAACGCAACTACTTGTTCCTTGTCTCCTAATCGGAATTCAGGTTTGATACTCGTTGCTGACCTTTGCTCCTACTCATATACGCACTCCCAATCATACCACTCCGCATTTGTCATCTCGGCGCTGCTCAGAGCATGCTAAGCAATGTGGGCGGCTTTTCACTGCTCGAGTGGAAGTTGGGCTCGTCGCGCAGCTTCATGCCAAAGACGATCCCCATGAGCTCCTTGAGATTGCTGACAAACAACAGCTCCACATTCTCCTTCTTGCTGGCTTCAGCCGTCGATTCACCACTCGAAACGGGGGCTCCAAGTAGAGCAAACTCCTTCTGGAGTTCCTGGGCCTCGCTTTCGTTGCCCTTGGGCAGAATAATGCGCTTGATCCCTGCGCGAATAGCAGCGAGCACCTTCTCACGAATACCACCAACGGGGAGAATCACGCCACGCAGCGTAATTTCTCCAGTCATAGAGATATCTACGGGCACAGGAATGCCTGAAATGACCGACAGAAGCGCGCACACGATGGCACCACCGGCTGAAGGACCGTCCTTAGGGATGGCACCTTCTGGGAAGTGAACGTGCACATCTGTGATTCCTTCCATCGAAAGCATCCTGACTCCTTCGTTTTCGTCCTTGGGCAACTCAATCGAGTGAGCATTGGCTCGCAGCCACGAGAGTGCCAGTTGAGCCGACTCTTTCATGACGTCGCCCAGCTTTCCTGTCAGCTGCAGAGTCGGTGCCGATGTAGGTCTCGCGTGAGCGGATGCCGTGAGTGCGTTGAGCGTCATTTGCGATGCCGATGGTCGCGTGCAGGAGGCCTCCACGAATAAAATTGAGCCGCCGACCGTACTCCAGGACATTCCAGTGGCGACACCGGGCACGCTGCTGCGGAGCGCGACTTCATTAAATACCAGCTCGTGACCAAGGATCGTCTGGATCATGGCCTGATTCACAACGGTTTCCGAAATCGACGAGAAATCGATCTTTCCGTCACTGGACTTGGGCAATTTCTTCCCGTCAAGAGTCTTGACGACAGAGACCGCGATATAGCGGCAGATGGCAGCAAGCTGACGCTCGAGATCGCGCACACCTGCTTCACGCGTGTAGCTCATGATCAAATACCGGAGCGCATCGTCGGAAAACCGAACCATTTGAGGCTGAAGCCCGTTCTCTTCGACTTGGCGTGGCACGAGGTACCGCTTTGCAATCTCGATCTTTTGCTCCACAGTGTAACCACTCACTTCGATGATCTCCATGCGATCCAAGAGCGGCGCTGGGATTGTATCCAGACTGTTGGCTGTGGCGATGAACATCACACTGCTGAGGTCGAACGGAACGTTCAAATAGTGGTCCGTGAACGTGTGGTTCTGGTGCGGATCCAGAACCTCCAGTAGCGCACTCGAAGGATCTCCACGAAAGTCTTTGCCAATCTTGTCCACTTCATCTAGTAGCAGCACTGGGTTCTTGGACTCTGCATGACGCAGAGCATTGAGGATGCAGCCAGGCATGGCACCAATGTACGTCTTGCGATGGCCACGGATCTCGGACTCGTCATGAACTCCACCAAAGGCGATGCGCTCGAAGTTGCGATTCGTAGCAATAGCAACAGACTTGCCCAATGACGTCTTCCCGACACCCGGAGGTCCCACAAGGCACAGGATCGGACCCTTCATGTCTTTCTTCAGGCTTCGAACGGCGATGTACTCCGTAATGCGCTTCTTGACCTTCTCCAGCCCATAATGATCAGCATCCAACTGCTTACGCACGTGGTCGACCACGAGCGAGTCCTCGGTCTGCGTGTTCCACGGCAGGTCAGCGAAGAACTCGAGGTAGTTGTGGATGATGCCATACTCAGGCTGGGACGAGTTCATGCCCTTGAGGCGACGCATCTCTCGGTGCGCCACCTTTGCTGCCTTGGAGTTGAGCTCCAGCGTCTGGATGCGATCTTCCAGCTGCTTGAGCTCGTTGGACTCTTCTCCGTCTTCGCCAGTCTCGCCCAGCTCCTTCTTGATGGCTTCCAGTTGCTGCCGCAGGAGGAACTCCTTGCGAGTGCCTTCCAGCTTGTCCTGTACATCGGTCTCGATCTTGCGCTGCAGCTTGGCCTTCTCGATGGCCTGCTTGAGCAACTCGATGGCTCGCGTGCAACGCGGCAGCACTTCAGCTTCTGCCAGCACCGACTGCTTGGCCTCCACATCCACATTCAGGTACGACACGACCACGTCGGCGAGCTCTCCGATAGACGATGTGCTGATGGCGCCGATTAGCGCGTTGCTCTTGCGCAACAGCGCCGTGCTCTTGGACAGCTCCAGAAACTCCTGTGTGAGCTGCTTGAGCTTGTTAGCCAGCGCATCAAGCGCGAGGTCATCAAGACGCGGCGGTAGATCGATCGGCGGCACACGGTTCACAGTGGCGACCATGTACGGCCGCGTCTGCGTCAGCTTCTTGATCTCAATGCGATGCAGACCCTGGACCAGCACAGAGAGACCGCTCGAGCCGCCCTGCATACGCGTGAGCTGCACAACACGAGCCACAGTGCCCACAGAGTACAGATCGCGCTCATTCAGACTGCCGGACTCTTCCGCGTCGTCGCCATGAGCTCTGGGCTTCTGCGTAAACACAGCGAGCGCCAGCGAGGACGGAGAGACGCTGCCGCGTCTGTTGCTGTTCTTGTTTGCCTGCACCTCCCAGACCAGATCCTTGAGCAGCTGCAGCGCGGCCGCAGAGGTGACTGAGAGCCGCAGGTATGTGCTGGGGAAAAGAACCTGCTGCGTGAGCGTCAGGATTGGCAGCGACAGCGACTCCATGAGCTTCTTCTTCAAGCGCGTCTTCTTCTAGACTGTCGCCTCAACACTGTTGACGCAAATAGGCAGAAACCGGTAGACAAACCGGTACTTCAACCATGTTGGCCTGAACTTATGTGGTCCACATAGATTCGAAAATAGATTCAACCCATGATCTGATTCCAAAGTGAGAATGGCGCATGTCATGAAGCGCGCGTATGGCGCGTTCCTGGGTGTTCTCTGCGGCGACGCGGCGGGTGCGACACTCGAGTTCCATCGAGGAACAATCACCAGAGAGTTGGCCAGCGCAGCCATGCGCATGCCTGGCGGCGGCTTGTTCCGCGTCGGCCCTGGACAGATCACCGACGACTCAGAGCTGGCGCTGTCGCTGGCTCGTGCGATCACACAGTCCGATCGCTCCGATGACGACACTCTGCTGGAAGCTACGGCCATTTCCTATGCTGCATGGTGCGACTCGCGTCCCTACGACATCGGCAACACGTGCGCAGCGGCCTTTGAAGCGGATCCGACGAGCACGGGGTCCTTCGCGCCGGCCATGATGCAGCGTGCCAAACAATTCTCCCTCGGAAGCGAGGCCAACGGAGCGCTCATGCGCATTGTGCCCATGGCGCTGTTTACGTGGAACGACTCAGAAGAGCGCATTGTGTCGCTGGCCAAGCGAGACGCTCTGCTGTCACATCCGAGCGCAGTCTGCCAGGATTGCAACGCAGTCTACTGCCTGCTGCTGGTCTATCTGCTGCATCATCCGGGCGACTTCAGCGGCGCTATCGAGCATGGAGAAAGGTTCGTGATGGCCAACGTAAGCTCTGATGTGCGCAACTGGTTCCTGCAGGAATCTCTGCAGGAGCTGTCTGCCATCGACTGCACGCGCCAGATCGGCCACGTGCGCTGGGCTTTCGTGCTGGCAATTCACTTCCTGCGCAAGAACGAGAGCTACGAGAGTGCGATCCACGCCACGCTGCTAAAGGGAGGCGACACCGACACGAACGCAGCGATCGTGGGTGGGCTCATCGGTGCTCTTCACGGCGCCGACGCCATTCCCGAGTACATGAGCTCTCCCGTGCTGGCTTTCGACTGCTCGCAGCCGATCAAGGGGCGACAGAGACCGGTCGCATACAAATCGGATCAAATCGTGATTCTAAACAAGCAGCTACTGGGCTATGCTGATGAAGACTGAGCGGTGGTGAGATACAAGGCGAGTTCCATATTGGTTGAATGTATTGTTGGTGTTCGTAAGCACAGCCTAAAGGCCCACGGAGCGCTCGTGGGCGTGCACAGCCTCTATGACCATCTGGTTGAAGCCACTTGGGTTGTCCATGAACACCTGATGGCCAGCCAGCGGAACCAAATGGAATGCTGCGTAGTGCTGCGACCGCTGAAGCCGCTGTACGACGGCGTGGCCGTACTCGGAGTTCATCCAGTCCGAGCCGCCGCCGTAGAGGAACGTCACAGGCACCTTGATTGCGTGCGGCGTGAGGATTCCATCAAGAGAGCGCGTTCCGGCGCCTGCGCCCTATAAGAGACGTGGACAGTAGCGTTAGCAATCGCCTCAGGCCCATGGAGGATGTTCACGTACCGGCATGCGCAGATGCGTGTACAGAGCTCGATCGCCCGAGGGCTTGAGCGCCCAGTTGTGGTAGCAGTACTGCGTGATGTGCTCGAAGTCCATCTCGCCCGACCGGATGATGTTGGACGGCGGAGTCCACGCAATGCGTCGACTCATGGTCCACTGGACAAGGCCGAGGCCAAATGGCCCGGAGTAGCGGATGGCGCTCTAGACAGGCAAAGATAATGAGCTCACTGACTCTGAAGCAAGCGAGAGCAGGACTAGGATACCATAGGCGTGATGTAGTGTTTGGCCAGGAACCGCAAGAACCAGTGCATGTCTTCTGTCTTGGTGCCCTCGTTCACGCCCGCAGGGGACACGAGGATGAGATGCTCAATGTGCTGTGAGTACTTTTCCGCGTAGTACGTCGAGTACATGCCCTAGATCGTGGAACGCAGAAATGGATAAGCTTGTAGAGCCTAACGACAGACCGTCATACAGAGTGCGTACCCCCATAGAGTGTCCACAGAGAATGAACCGGTCGATCTACATGAAGTGGATACAAATACGTATCTGGTAGGTAAACACCAGCGATGAGACCAGTTGAGCAAGCAGACCTGCATCTCACGCCGCCATTCTTCGAACGATTCCACAAAGAACGCGTCGCTCTCTTGGTCCTGCAGCACGCATCCATCTCGTCAGTGAACGTCCCACGAGACCCTGCAGTCTTGCTCATACCGTCTTCGGTCGAAACTCTGGGCGTTGAGATCGGCCGATCCCTTTCCACTCGACTGCGTACTAGAGTGGCACTCGCTATTAGATGATCGCATGAAGACCAGGATCAGGAAACAGAAGCGTACCACATTGAAGACCTTGGCCAGTGTTTGCAGGTTCTAAACAGAGCGTCATTAAATAGCATCAGCCTTCCTGTTGATAGCTCTTGGGACAGCTTTCCAGTACGAACCGCAGCCCAGAAGGCGTTCCCAGCCATGTATCCATGCATGAGAACGAGGTTGCGAGGCGGAAGTCGGGTACCGTCGCCGCAATACGGCACGTGTATTGTCCCCAGTCCAGCGACTTGCGTGACCTTGTACTCCGTCACGAGGTAGCGCTGATAGATCTTGCTCTCGACAGCTTCCAGCGTGGCTTCGTCCGCTGCGACCCAGAGCTTGAGCTTGGTCACGAACAACCACAAGGGGACGACGCAGCACTCGACGGCCAGTGTGTTCACCAGGCGACGTCTCGCAGTAGATCCGTCGTCGTCCAGCAGACTGGCACGCACGATTCCGTACGCCGCAAGTGCGACCCAGAGCGCCACATGCAGCCATTTCTGCGCAGAATCGAGCAGCAACATGGCCAGAAGACCGGCCGTGGCGACCAATGGCCAGTCGAGCAGAGACACAGGGATGTTTGGGATGCAGAGGTACAACACCCAGGCCAGCGCTACGCCGAAGCCCGCGACGATACGCGCGGGCATTGTGAGCAGTCGGCCCAGGAGCCCCCATAGCACCAGTAGCAACAGGATCACAGGCGACAGCACGAGCAGCAGAAGACGCGTGGGGGTACTGCTGAGCCATTGCGGAGGCCCCGGTCGCTTGGGCGTCGTGACTTCAGACGCCATGTTCGGTTCTGAAGAGCTCTTGAGGTGTGAGTTCTGGGCCAGGCGCATTCATTCTCGTTATCACTCTGGAGCTGTTTTTAGAATTTTGCTGTTACAAATTTGTGAATTTGTGAGTTTACATTTAGGATGTATCTGTAATAATCACGGTAATTGTGCTGATAAATGGACTAGTAGATTCTCAAATTTGAATATTAGTCGAAACGAATTATGCGGTATCAAGATGATAACGTAATCGCGGGTTGATTGCGACCCAACGCATCCAAGCAAAAAAAACGTAAACCTCTAAGCTCGTGAGATTGTAGATCGCGCGCACCATGGCCCACAATATCACAAGCTCACGACGGACGCTGCGTGCTGAACGACTTGTGGATCAGGGTGCATTTCATTTATGCATACTTTGCGCTCGATACAAGGTTCCACATCCTCATGTTGCTGGTAATTCGCACTGTTTATGGTGCGCTAAGGCAAGGAGCGCAGGGTCAGGGTCGCTTTTGCCTCGATCTCCAGCTCGTTGTTACGCAGTGCAGTTGCGTTCGTCATACAGAAACTCGATAGGCTTTGGATTGTCCAGCAATACGCCATCTACGACGCCAACGTGATATGAAGCAAGTGACCCTCGATTGTCGCGTGACGATCCTGCTCGCCGTTATCTTGACGCTTTACATGGGAGTGACGGCTACCATAGGAATCGTTCTACATGATCACATCGATCCAGCGTTTATGATCTTCAGCTTTACAGTCAATGCTCGCGACAGCATCGTCGCGTACCAACCAGGACAAATTTTGATCTCGCTAGCATTTGTCCTGTCTCAGACGGGCCGAGGTCACAGCGAAAGATGCGACGTTCATGTTAGCACTGATGCTGCCAATCTTCGTGTCTATCAGCGGGGGTCCACCAACACATTGCTGCGCAAGACCAACTACAATACTACTTCGTTCTCTCAGTGCTGGGTGTGGTCAAGGGCAAGAGCAACGCGTCCATCCCCAAGGCTCGCTGACGGCCATCTTCGAGCTCGTTACTGGATCTAAACTGCAAATTCGCGACGGCGCGAGAGCTGCGTGGTGTGCAAAGGGAGCAAATACGCCTCAGCCGACGCAGCGGATACGTGATCGCAGGCGGTAAGTTCCTCCTCCCATCTGACTGGGATTCACATAAAGCTCTCACACCTTCGGTTCACTAATTGTACGTGTATGAGGAGGTCAAGGACAATACAGTGGAGTTGATCGGGAGACTCTTGTACAAGATTTACTCAATCTCAACATCGGCATGTTATCGTAGCACACACCTATTGCATTGAATTCTTACAGTGATCAAATCCACACCTGATTGCATTTGAATTATCTAGTACGTTGAACGACGTCACCACAAATTCCGGCATCGAGATACGCTTGTGTGTTCATCTATTGTCAGGAAAGGTGGTAATAATACTATAAAAGAATCATCCGCGGCTGGGGTCGCTGAAGCGTGTTACCACGAATATTGCCAGCCGCTATCTTGATCACAACACTCTACATGTGAGCAAGGATTGTAGCTTCATGGAGAGAACGAGAGAATAGGTGTTGCGCATTAGGTACAAAAGCTTTTTCTTGCGAGCTGGATTTTGATGGGAAATAGCAGGCTGAACCTATCAGCTGCGGTACGTCGCACCGTACGCATGCAATTTGTGCCCATGATTTCCTTAACTCAGGAGAGTGTCGCATTGGAGTTCGTGATTCTGTCCAAACGACATCGAAGGTGCTGACGTCCAAGCACGAAACTTACCAGATATTCAGCATTGACAAGAATATGTACGGAGCGCTAGCGCTCGTAAATTATGTGTAAGTACACATAGAAAGCAAGTACTGTGAAATTCTTGTCTAAAGACCGCATGAGCAACCGGCGTTTTTCAAACCTATATCAAACGGCTAATGTAGCACCCTGAGCATCTTTCACTCGAAACAAAAATTATTAATAATAAAAGGAAGACTCGGATATTCCACATGTGGATAGATGATAGAGCTCTGTTGGATTGAATAAATAAGAGAGAACTAGTTTCCCTCTCGGTCTCTGTCTGCCTCCTCAGCGGCTGCTCCATACCGCTGTATCTTAAATAGATAAATGTGGGGCACTCCATGCTTCTTGTCTAGAGCTGCAGCCACGCGTGGTCCAGCACTTCGTCCATGCTCATCCGTAGCTTCGGGTCGAACTGCAGCATGCCCCGCACAAGCGACTTGGCGCAGTCGCTCACGTGGGCCCAGTCCTCCTCGTCGAAGACGATCTCGCCCAGCAGCGTCTTCTCCAGCATCTCTTCGTCCGAGGGCGCGGCGAACGGCGAGTAGCCGCACAGAACCGTGTACAGCACAGCACCAGCGCCGAACACGTCAGCGGCGAATGAGATCTCGCCATGCTCAAGGACCTCAGGGGCAGCGTAGCCGATCGTGCAGCTCAGGGCTGGGTTGGCATCGCCCTGGTAGTGGGCCGAGCCGAAGTCACCCAGCTTGATGCCTTCTAATTGCAGAGCAGAGGTCTTAAAGAAAAGGTTCTCGGGCTTGATGTCCAGGTGGATGATGTTCTGCTCGTGGATGAAGGAGACAGCATCGGCGATATGGCGGAAAAGCACGCGCGCGTTCTGTTCCTCCATGGCGCCGTGATGGCTCAGGAACTCGTACAGGTCGCCACCGGCGCAGTTCTCCATGATGATGTAGGCCTTCTCTTTCTGGCGGAAGGCATCATGCAGGTGCACAATATTGGGATGGTTGGCGTAGTTGGATAGCGCCTGATGCACGTTCACCTCATTGCGGGCGCCATGGCCACGCTTGCTGTTGTCCACGTCCATGGTCTTGAACACGTAAGATGGACGAGCAGCATCCATCCAGCTGAAGCACTCAGTCACAGTTGAATGTTCGGACGACATGATCACGTTGCCGAGAGTGAACTTGTTAATCCATGAGAGCAGTTCCACTGCGTCCTGAATCTTCTTGGCCCAGACGTCGCGTTCCTGCTTGGTCTCGAAACGGAGCACCCACTTGTCCGAGTTATACCACTCGCCGCCGTTCTTGGTTGAATTCTTCTTGCCGTTGACTTCAGGCTCCTGGAAGTCGATCAAAAGCTTGTTCTTGGTCTGACGCTCGACACGTGTCCACACGCTCAGCATCTTGCGCTGGCGGATCTCGCCATGCTCCGAGCGGGCGTACTCCATGTACGGGACCGGGCCTGCCTGCAAGCGCACGATGCGGGGCGTAAACACCTTGAGCCAGTCGGGAAGCGGCGTCTGCTTGAGCACGCGGATGGAGGCAAGCGGGAAAAGCTGGGCCTGCAGCTGCTTCTGCGACACTGAGTCATCCACCTCCTGGTCCTCGAAGATGGTCTCTGTGAGCCGCAAGCCGCTTGTGGTTGAGGTCGTGGGCTCGTACGTGTAGGCGCTCATGCGCGAGAAGTCCGTAGAGCTGCTCTTGACCGAACAGCACGTGCTAGTTGTGGTCACGAACGAGGCGCGCTGTGCCTCTTCGTGTGGGTCTAGTAGCAGGCCCATTTTTAATCGTCTATCTCCTGTTTGGATGAAAGAGGTCGCTCGATCCTTCACCCAACAACAGATGAAAATTCTTTCACGCTCGTGGGTGGCGAGAGGCAAATGCACTTTTGACCGCAATTTCCCACTTCCGCCCACACAACCGACTGTTTCCAGAGTTGGGGAATGGGGGCGCAATCAGTAAGCGGGTTAGGTGATTATCCGCAGCGCGTAAAACCCTACACCTTTCAGCTTTCGATTACGTCGCGCGACTTAAGAGACGGACGGCGTGTTCCCATTGGCTACGACGGGCAATGCTGTTGCAATCTAGGTATCGGGGAGGGGTAATCAGCGGGCGCTCGATTACGGGGGCTCGAAGGCGCGACCGGCTCGCGCGCCATTCGTTTGGTTGGCATTTGGTCAGCGGATTGCTCTCCCATTCTTTGCGGTCGAGGTCCATTGGCACTTTCTATCCCCATTCTACGGGGCCGTAAGCACGATTGAGAAGGATGATTGCCTCAGCTGAATGAACGGCCCAAACAGCCAGACAGCATGCGTGTCGCATCGCTGGAGAGAGCTCGACTAACAACAACAGGCGAAGCGCAAGCCAACCACACTCTGTACCACACGGCCGCACCACTCATCCAACGCAAAATAAACCGAGGCGGATGCGTGCAGTCGCATGCATCCATTCTTGATTTCGAATCTTGTGGTCTTTGCTGATTCAAATGTCCACACAGTTGGTACTGTACACTCGTTTGCATACGCGCCTTACAATCTTTGGAGACACAAAATCACCGCAAACATGTCATGTCATGATTATTCCATGCAGTAGAGAATAATCGCAGATGTGCCGCACGATTGCTCTCCGTTCGATGGCAATCCTAATTTGCTGACATGTTTGATTAGCGAATTTCGTGGTTCAGCACATTGATAATGATGAAATTACAGTATTGGCCAGAGGGGGAGTTTGTCTACTGGGTCTAGGTGTATGAGAGTGTTGGTCAAAGCTTGCGTATTCAAAACGTGAAGAGGGTAAGGGGAGAACGCACTCGTCGAAGTAGAGGCGCCAAATGAAACAAAGGAAACGGCACGGTGAAGTCTTTTATGTTTTAATGTACTGTACGTGGGAAGGCGTCCATGGATGAATAAATGCCACGAGATTTCATCCTGGGTTCAATCCGCAAATCATGGATAATCATGGGGAGACATGGGTAGCTCTAAGATGTGCAGAGTTTGCTGCGGAGGTTTCGCGCTTCGACAGGAGACAGGAGGGGAAGGGGAGTGGGTCGTTGTCAACACCGAGAGGCGCTCTATGGAGGCGCCTTGCAAAGGAGCCCGGCACCAAGCGCCAATCAGATCTGGAACTCTGGAAAAGTCCCTATCCTGTCCATTTCTCTATTGCGCGTATTCATTGAGTTGAAGTGGGATAGAGTTACCGTACCGTGCGCTGCAGTACACTGCATTGTTGTAGGATGTACAGTACTGCACCCGCAGGCGGGCAGGAAGAGCTGGGCTGAAAGAAACGCGCGTTCGCATAGACCGACACGCACATCCGCCATTTGCAGAATGCTTTTTACCCAGTCAGCGTGCCTACCGGATACTGATGCACTGCAGATTTTTTAATCATTGCGTACTGGAATTTGTAAATTTATCCGCGATTTGGCTTTACGTGGGTCTCCACATGCAGCAGTTGGCTTTCCAGTGGCGTACGTGGCGGCCTCCGCAGCTGCCCGCCTTCGAAATTCCGACGTGACTTTCAGCTCCTTTCAAGGAACATTGGCGCAACATCAATCAACTTCAAGTACAAATCAGATCTGATTATCATTCTGTTACGAAGACGACGAGAAGGTTGGAGTTCAGGCGCTGGGAGGAGCAGACGTGGGCGCGTCCAGGAGCGAGATCAGCAAACTGCCGAAGTCGCCCGAGACCTCGCCCTTGATGCGGTCCTTAAGTGACGTGTTGTACTTGCTTTCGTAAGTGCTCTTGAACGAGCCGAGGTAAGGGTGGTAGCGCACGATGGCAGTGCTCAGACCTTGCTCGTCCGTTCCGAGGCCCTTCATGGTGCTCTCGAAGTATTCGGCTAGCAGCTCGTTGGGCTCAAGAGCCAAGCGCACATGAAAGAGCAATGCCGTCTCTGCGATTCCCGTAAACTCCTTCTGCACGGCGACCTTGATGTCGTTGTCGTACGCTTTAATATAGGCTTCATTGATGTGACGCAGGTGCTTGAACGGGCTGGAGAAGATGATCTTGACGAAGCCACCTTCATCCGTGCCCCATTTGCCCTGGCCAGCCTTGTACAGCTTCTCGGCGTCCTCTTCAGCCTTCTGCTTGGTGTGGAACGAGTCGTTGTAGGCGACCAATTGTGCCTGGAGCGCAGCCATGATGATGGTCTTGAAGTCGCCACTCAGCTCCGAGTCCAAGGTCACAGCGAGATCGCGGTCGTACACATCGTAGTACGTCTTCTTTAGGATGTGGAGCTCCTCGTTGGTGCGGCCCAAGATGACTGGGTAGATGAGTTCCTCAGTCGTGCCAACTCCAGATGTGGCCGTGTTGATCACGTATGACTCGGCTTCTGGCAGCGGTACAGCCAACAGCTGCAGCAGGTAGCCAAAGTCGCCACCAGCTTCGCCCTTGAGCACGCTCTTGAGCGTTTCGTTGTACATCTCCTTGAAGCGGTAGCCGATGAGTGCGCGGTCGTTGGGCGAGAAGCGCGAGAGCGTCTCAATGAGCGCCTTCTCGTCTGTGCCGAAGCCCTTAGTGGCGCTGCGCAGGTCTTCGCAGGCGGCCGAGATGGAGCTGGGGAAGCTCAACGGCACCTGGTTGTACACGTCGTGGTTGGACTTGGGGTAGAGGTTGGCCATGGTGGAAGACTTGGTTGCTTCAGATGGAGCAAATGCGGGAATGAGTCTTTGCTTTGGTGCTATAGGTGGAGTGAGCCCAAAAGGACACGAAGCGGATCAAATGCAAGCTTCTGATTGGCTCAAAGCACTGAAGATTCATCGCTTCAAGACTGTCACATGTGATGCCCCGTCGAAATCGATATTGAAGTGATTTGTGGGATCCTCGTCTGTGGCAAAGCTTGGATTATCCTATATAAAATATAGCAGGTTTACAGGGTTCAAACGTGCGTTCTGTGTTTGCCGTTTGGGTACGTCAGTCCAGTTTGGAAGAAAAAGAAATCAGTTTCTGACCCTATAGTTTCAACGTACCCATGAGGTTGGTATTGTGCATGAATTACCCATATTCTTCTTTGTTAAACGTTTGTGTAAAGCAGAACAAAAATGTCAGGGGTAATTTAGCAAAATGTCACCAATATCGAATTTCAGAGTTGGGATATTCATTAAAACAAATGGAAAGAAGATTTTCGAACAGGGTGCAAATTCGAATTTGGTTGCAATTCTGTCGCGACAGTCACTATGGACATACTAACGAGTAGAGAGTTTACGCATAGTCTCCAACGGAGCGAGGCGCATCGATGATGTTGAGCAGCAGCTCCTGGTATCGCCCATCAGTTTCGGTGTGCACGCGCTCACGGAGCGAGAGCTTGTACTCTTCCTCGTACGCCTTCTTGATCTTGGCCAGGTACGGGTGGTAGCGCACGAGTGCCGAGCTCAATGCACACTCGTCCGTGCCCATGCCCTTCATCGTGCCCTCGATGTGCTCAGCAAGCAGCTTCCAGGGCTCGAGCGTCAGACGCGTGAAAAACTCAAGAGCATCCGAAGCCGATCCGCTGAACTCGGACTTGATAGCGTGGACAAGGCCGTGGCTGTACTTCTCCTCGTAGATCGCGTTAATGCGCTCCAGGTGTTTGGGAGGGCTGGCCAACAAGGTCTTAATGAAAGTGCCTTCGTCCGTGCCCCACTTGCCTTCGCCGGCCTTGTACAGAAGCTCAGCATCAGCTTCAGCCTTGGCAGCAGTGTGGAATGAGGACTTGTACGGGACCAGAGGCTCCTGGGCAGCCAGCATCAAAGCAGCGTGGAAATCACCCGAGAGTTCATCGTTCATCATGACCGAGAGGTCAGACTCGTACATTTCGTAGAAGGCCTTCTTGAGCACGTTGATCTCTTCGTTGGTGCGGCCCATAAGGATCGGGTACATGAGTTGATCCGACGTGCCAGCACCCTTCATAGCGTGGAACAGAATATAGGCCTCAGCTTGAGGCAGCGTCATGCACACAAGCTGCAGCAGGTAGCCGAAGTCACCGCCAACTTCGCTCTTGACAAGGTCACGCAGTGACTTGCCGTACAGCTCCTTGTAGCGAAGCGCCACGAGGCCGCGGTCGCTGGGCGAGAGCGGGCCGAGCACCTTGACGAGCGTCTTCTCATCCGTGCCGAGGCCCTGGCAGGCCTTGTCGATCTCTTCGCAGGCCGCGTCGATCGAGGGCGAGAAGGTGATCTTAATCTTGTTGTAGACGTCAAAGACCGAAGGCGGGTAAATGTTGAGCATCTTGATCAGTTGGGCTTAGTAGAGACTTGGGCTTCACACGGTGAATTGTAGAATGAGACTAACTTGCCGCCGTGCCAGACTGATTCAAATCCGCCTCTCGATTCGCTTCGCTGGCGGCCAGCTGTGCCCAAACTTGCGGAGACAGGCATACCCCCATGGATTGTGGCGTATGAACCCTATAGTTCGAATAAAAAAAGTATCTTTGAGCCGCCTTTCCTGTCCAAACCGATCAATTCACTCCCCAGGCGGATCTTCAAGCCACCTGCTGGACACACGACCAAGCTAGGGCAGGGCAAGTTCGATAAAAAGGTCGATCTTTCCACGCGACGCTTCGTTTGCATCTATCATATTAAGCCAATGAGAGCGCGAATTATATAAAATCAGTGTGCAAGATTGATTCTGATTCGTGGAAAATCCTTGCAGCCAAGGCTGAATAGGGAAAAGGCGACAGAGCGAGTGGGGTTGACAAAGGACCAATCACACGTAAATAACCTTGAAATCCGACAGTGACACGCGCTTGGGTTCAATACTGTACGGACTTTACCGCCCCAGAAGGAGTAATCCTACCGGTATACTTCCAAAAAACATCAGCATACCGGTATCATTCGGTACTTGCCACACGACAATCCACAAGAGCACACGTCATGGCGGACCAGCGCAAAGTGCCGATCGATCTGGCCTACAACAAGCTACTTGGTGCGTGTAATTCCGATTCTAGGGGCCTTGTAAACCGATTCATATGAAAGCTGACACTCTCGGCTATCGATTGATGTGCTTATGGGCTGAAGAGGCGCTCGTTGATCGCCGCATTGTGCCGCAAAAGTGGCTGGAGCAGCACAAGCAGATCCGCGATGGCCTGGCCAAGCTGTACACCGACCTGCCGCTACTGAGCGAGGACCTCGCAGCCTTTCGAGCAAAGCACGTGGACCACGAGCAGCTGCACTACTTTGACTGCAAGCACGTCATGGCGTGTCTCCAGAGCACGGACGAAGGCGCGGCCCGCAACTTCTTCGGCCAGTATACGTCGCCAGTGCTCAAGCAGTGGGACGCGCTGCTCAAGATGTACGAGAAGAACAACGTGTTTGCGGCCGACGCTGCGCGCCACATTGCGCACAACACGGCGTATGAAATGTACGTAACTGAGGAGCTCTGACCGAATCAGAGGCTCATGCTCACTGTGCATGGCTCCAGTCCGTTCCTGAAGAAAGCCATGCACCAGAACGAGAAGCAGGTGGCAGACAACAACCGCAAGATCCAGGTGCGTGTGTGTAGCTGACACTATTAAACGTCTGCGCTCATGGCTATCGCTGTGGAGTTTAGGACCTGAACAAGAGTATCGCCGAGTACAAGCGCAAGCTGGAAACCTCGTGCGCCAGTATGGGCATTCAGGTGCGTTAGCGTCCAATGGTGCTGGTATATGCGCTCCGCTCACACGCGTTACGTTGTATTAGGGAGAGAACATTCGTGAGGAGTTGCAACGACTGCCGCGGGAGCTTCCCACATTGTTTGCAGAAGTCGCCCGCGTGGTTTGCTCGGACGAGCTGGCCGAAGCTCTGGCGTACCACCAGGCGCTCCAGACGTATCTGCACAAGTGCGAAGTGCCTGTGAGCTCCACGCCTGCGACGTCCAAGAAGGACAAGAAGAAGGTTGCTGTCGTGGAGGAGCCGATCGTCCCGGAGCCCTATGTGTTCTTTACGGCGATTGAGCAGCTTCGTGCCGCGAGTGATGAGGAAGTCGCTTCTAGTTTCGACTTTGAGGCCGAAGCTGCTGAGATCAGCTGGGATATTTCGATTGACGATAACGGCTCTGGCGAGACTGCAACCATTGATTGGGGTATTGAAACACTGTCGACAGAGCCTACCGCTGCCGACGATACGCCAATTGAAATCGATTGGGACATCACGAGCGCTTCGGATGTGGTTGATATCTCCAGTGAAGCGTTCGTGGAAGATATGACCGCTGGAATTACCGTGGAACCAGCAGCACCGTCGACTCGTGTCGGTCTCATGAACGAAAGCGACTTTCGCGCGCGAGTGCTCAACGATCTGCTGGAGCTGCGTGCTTTCCTGCAGCAGCGTGCGGTGGAATTGGCTGCGACCAGCCAGAACGTGGCGTTTGCCAACCAGTTCCATGGATCGTCAGGTATGTGCGCATTCTGCATCTGGAACTGACTGAATCTAACGGTCTTTTGTATCAAAAGTTCGACTGGAGCAACAAAGCGTGGAGCAGATTCGCCAATACCAGACTGCGGTAGTCAACGCTATTGACAAACTGACGGACAAACGTATGCAGCAGCTTGTGCTCATCCAAAATTCGGAGCGGTATCTGGACCGCCATGTCGCGAGTCTCGAGATGATGACCACGCAAATGGAGAAATGCCGTCACGAGATCATCACGCTTGAAGACAAGAACGTCGATCTGATCGATGCTACGTCCAAGATGCAGCCGCAGATAGATGCACTAGTGGCATCGACCAAGAAGCTCAAGAAGGAGGTTCGTGACCGTACTGGCTACGCTGATGCTGTGATCATGAGGTCTGATGCTTGCTTTGATATGTAGCTAGAAGCAGCGCTTCCTCCGTTATTTAAGGGATTTAAGGTCAACATCATCGGAGAAGTCAACAGCCTCTGAGCCAAGAAATACAATCACTGTGTTTGCTCGGCTTATTGGATTGTTCGGTTTGACTGTTTACGCTGCGGGATACTTTACTCTCTTGTACAGACTTTTCACACGGACCAAGCAATCACAATGCCAATCCACAAGGTCAATGCTACAGTTAGTGGCTGCAACGGATTCCCAGCAGAGGTCGGTACTTTTGTCCCCTTCATACTGTTGCCGCTGCTGTGGCTGGCGTCACTGCGTGTGTCTTGTGTAGGTTCCTTTAGCGATCCAAAGGCACTTGAGTCGTCGCTTCCAGAGTGTGACAAGCTTGAATTGAACACCTCACTTCCTCCTACCGACTGGTCGTCGCCTGCGGATACTGCAGCTGAGGATGAGTTGGTTTCCTGGGCCTCTTTGACTGAACTTCCGTCGCCCAGCACGCCCACGTCGAAGGGAAGTCCATCGTTGCTTTGACTCCCGCTGCCTGACTGCAGACAACGTTGATAATTACTGGAAGCCGAAGCTATCAACTCAGCTTCCGTCGCTGCGATGACAACAAGACACAGCCAAATATTGACCAGGCCATTCATGAGTGACCGTTTGGAAGAAATCTGGAGAATGAGTGAGCTCTCGGAAGATTTTCTCGGTCCTTCTGGTCGTGATCCGTCACCAAATTTCTTCGCTACAAAAGCGAGAGACGTCTCTACGAATGGAGGCTCAAATGCTCTGGGCACTCGTTTAATGATGTGAAAGTGCATGGATGCAAGTTTGGTACGCAAGAGACATGGAGTCGAGTCATTACCTGTATGCTGTATACGCATCATGAGCGGTCTTTTGGGCCTTTCGCTGTCGATATCCATCCTGAGTTCAACCAACAAGTCGTACAAACATACAGCATTGCTATTGACGTTACATGAATTTGGTGACGCTAGCTACTACAACAGACTGCCAACACCAAGAGCTTCGACATCAAGCTCTCATCCCATCAACGTCCAGGCCAACGTGGCTAATCCCATGGTCAGAAGGCCGGCGATGTGCGAAGCCGTCACAGCTCCACTGGTCGTTGTTGGTGCAGTCGTGGTATTGGCCGTGGATCCGGTGCCGACATCCGGATGCAAGAGCTTGTCCAGCCAACCAGCATCCGCAACGAGGCTTCCCGAGCCTGAAGGCGCCATGTAATCCGGCACGAGCACCATGATGGTGGCCTGGGCTTCCGAGCCTGACGAAACAGGCGCTTCCGTAGCAACAGCAGCCGAACCAGAGCTTGAAACGGCACTTAAGCCAGACGCCGCCTCGGCTTCCGTGGAGCCCGACGTAGCGGCTTCCGTCGAGCCTGAAGTAGCAGCCTCCGTGGAGCCTGTCGCGTCTTCCCCGCTGCTGGCCTCCACGCCATTCGTCATGGCCGTTGTTTGGCCGAAAGTCGGCTGGGCCAAGGTCGTCGAGGCTCCCATCACGAAAGCGAGCATGAAAACGAATCCGGAGAGCTTCATGAGTGCGAACTGGGGCGTGTTGAGGAGGAAGCAAAGAGCAGAATGAGCTTCAGCTTCCGATCGCATGAGCTGCTGCAAGAAACTAGCGCCATCAATCACGAGCATCAATAAGTCATCATCGCATTTATTTCAATCATTCCGCATTAGACCCACGGCAATCCTTAGACGTAGCCTCGTGGAGGCGGGTAGGCTTGCGATGGAGCCCCGTATTGAGCCTGCGGCGGTGGGTATTGACCTTGCGGGGGCGGATACTGACCCTGGGGAGGGTATTGATAGGCTTGAGGACCTCCGTAGGCTGGCTGCTGCGGAGGATAACCAGGCTGCGCATAGCCCTGCTGGGGTGGGTAGGCTGGTGCCCCGTACACAGGCTGCTGTGGCGGGTATCCCTGCTGTTGCGGGGGATATCCCTGTTGTTGCGGCGGATATCCCTGCTGCTGAGGAGGATAGCTCGGGGCTGCCGCTTGGGCTTGAGCCGAAGGATATGTCGAAGCTCCCTGAGGAGGGTATCCTTGTTGTTGAGGGGGATGACCGGGCGCGCCATAAGCCTGCTGCTGAGGAGGATATCCAGGCTGAGGCTGCACGGGAGGATATCCAGGCTGGGATTGCTGCTGCGGAGGAGGATAACCTGGTTGAGTCTGTTGTTGTGGAGGATATCCAGGCTGCTGGGGCTGCTGAGGCGGGT
>JAADVW010000543.1:0-23482 GCA_023335875.1 Elongisporangium prolatum | reverse complement strand
CGATACCATACCGTCGTTTGAAGGATTGAAAGAGATCGTCGGGAAGATTTACGGGATGCTCTCGAATGAGCAATAAGTATCTTCCATATGATCATCCAAGCGTTGCAATTGTTGAGAACATGCTAATTCCTAAATATACGATTTCCCTTTCGCTTCTTTTATATCGAGAGTGGTTATTTCAGCCTTCCGTCCGCTCATCGTCTGCTCTTCCTTCGCATAAAAGAGCATCGAGAGTACCCCTAGACACCCTTAGAGACAGCGATAATGTACTATATAGTACAGTATTGAAGTAGTACTTTGCGGTCATTGATCATGATTCGCAATTCAAATCCCAATCCATCACCTGCAATACCTAACCCATCACTAGAGTGATGGTACACACCCAACAGCACCATTCCGACAATCACTCCTAATTGACCCGAGACGGCTTGAAAGCTAATCCGCTCACTCACTTTTTCAATCGCCTTCGTGAGTTCAATCTTCCGCACCATCCCAAGCCAAGATGAGCCCTCAACTCAAGCTGACCTACTTCGGCGTGCCCGCTCGCGCTGAGATCATTCGACTGATCTTCCACTTTGGTGGCGTCGCTTTTGAGGACGAGCGTGTGGAGTTTGCCGAATTTATGAAGTTCAAAACGTCGTTGCCTCTCGGTCAACTGCCACTACTGGAGGTAGACGGCAAGGCGTTTATCCAAAGTATGGCCATCGCACGCTACGCTGCCAGAATCACTGGACTGCTGCCGGAGGACCCACTGCAAACGCTTGAAGCCGACATGATCTCGGAGACGATCAGCAAACTGCAGAGTCCTCTCGGTCCGATTGCATTCTTCACCCCCAACAAAGAGCTGAAGGCTGAGAAAACCAAGATGTATCTCGATGAAACGCTGCCCAAGAGCTTTGCCGTGCTCGAGAGCAAGGTGCAGGGCAAGTACTTCCTGGGAGACAAGGCCACTTATGCGGACTTGCAACTGCTGGCTCTGATTTTGCTCGTGAAAGTCGTGGCACCCAATGCGGAGTTCCCTGCGTTCCCCAAACTGCAAGCGGTGGTCAAGCAAGTCGCAACGAACCCTGGCGTGACTGCTTATCTGGCCTCGTTCGATAACTAACGCGTTTACGAATGATCAGTATAACATAGCAACATTGCTCACGTCTTTCATGCAAACACATGAGCTTGTCCATTCTTTCTCGATTATATATTTAAAAGTGCCCATTTGGGCCGCTTATAATAACTACGAAGACTGTCTACATCGCAGGTCGGCCGACATGGATCTTTACCGACATTTGGATCGCCAAGGGGCGGGTTCATGGAAATTTTCTAGCTCGACCCATTCTCGCACTCTCATTCCAGTGCCAAGATCCGATCAAACTCAAGCGATGACTTCTCACCCGCAGCTAACGCTCACCTACTTTGACGGGACAGGCCGCGCAGAGCTCACGCGTCTCATCTTCGCCTACGGAGTCGTCGAGTTTCACGACAAACGTGTCAAGGAGGACTTCCCCGCCTTGAAACCTACGCTGCCTCTGGGCCAATTGCCGGTGCTCCAAGTTGATGGTACGACGTACTCGCAGAGCATGGCGATCGCTCGGTATGCAGCCAAGCTGAGCGGTCTCTATCCTCAGGATCCGCTTCAAGCGCTTACAGTCGACATGATCTCCGAGACGTTCATGGACTTGATGGTGGCTGTGATCGACTACTCGTATATGGAGAAAGACGCGACCGCGAAGGAAGCGAAGACCAAGAAGTTCGCGTGTGAGACGTTGCCCAAGGCGTTTGGGCTGCTGGAGACCATGATCCAAGGCAAGTTTTTCCTGGGAGACTCGCCCGCCTATGCAGACTTGCAGCTATTTGATGTGGTCGAGAATGGGTTAAAGGTCATGGTCCCCGATCTCCAGTACATGGCGTATCCGAAGCTTACGGCTTTGATCGAGAACGTTCGGACCATCACGCCCATCGCTGCCTATCTGGCTAAGCAGACCAAGTGAGTTCGGAGATGCCTACGAGTATGCGACAGTCCTGGTTGGAAGCGGCTCGGTCGTACGAAATTGTTCTGGTCGACCCCACTGGGCACTTGTGTAGTTTGCACGGTCTGCTTTGTGACCGACGATTCTACGGGTAACAAGAAGTAGCATCTAACTGACCAGATACTGATGATGGGATTGTATCAGTTGCTAACCAAGCCTCTTTATTAGTGTGGAGCCCGAGATTCCATCTGCTTTGGATTAGTTCAGGCAGTGATTGCGGCCCAGATCATGCGAACCAATCAGGATTCCTGATTTACTTGCAAGGATTATGTACCACCAGTGACATCACCGAGAGCCATCGCGGTTCTACCGGTTCAGCACGTTCAGCTTGCGTCCCGGTTAAATACTTGTAGAAACCACTAAATCCTGGAGTAGTAACGTTGGACTGTGTATAGTACAAACCTTCACTAGCACTACTAATACAATTAATACAAGATAATACGCTTGATAATACAAATTTTTCCTGAAATTCTTTCCATTTAGTTGGAAGATTTAGGATTTGAGACTGAACCAATTTTAGTCTAAATATCGATAGTGCTCCTAGAAATACTGTAGTTGGGGGAAACAAGATATACTCTGCACTATAAGTATTATATTTTTAAGCTGTACTAAATTGTATTACAAGTTTGATGTTAAATGTAGAAAATCATTTACTAGCACTACAAGGTGAAAAATCTCTGTACTTTTAGTAATTCTACTACTTAAGTAGTATTAGTTAATGCAGGTAAAAACACGTATTATTAGCACTACTGAACTGTGTTCTCTTGTCGTCACCGAAATTTGGAGCGGTTCAGGCTCGGTTCAGCATGATCACGCAATCCTCCTAGAAGTACCAGTCCCATATCCGACGGCGAGACGGTGCCACGTGCCGGTGTTGGTCTCACTTCTCCATTTGCGCTCCCAGCCCCAAGTCTCTCGTACGATGAGTCCCCAGATCAAGCTGACTTACTTCCAGGGCCCCGGCCGTGCTGAGCTGTCGCGTCTGATCTTTCACTTTGGCGGCGTCGCGTTTGAGGACCACCGCATCGACCACGCCGCGTTCGCTGCGCTCAAGCCCACGCTACCTCTGGGCCAGTTGCCCGTGCTTGAGGTCGATGGAGTGACCTATTCGCAGAGCATGGCTATTGCACGCTACGCTGCTAAGGTTGCTGGTCTTTTCCCCGAGGACCCACTGCAAGCGCTTGACGTCGACATGATCTCCGAGACGCTGAGCGAATTGAATGCATCCGTGGGTGAGATAGTGTACCGTATCAAGGACGAAGAGCTCAAGGCCGAGAAGACCAAGACGTATCTTGAGGTGACACTCCCCAAGGCCTTCGCCGTGCTGGAGAGCAAGGTGCAGGGCAAGTTCTTCTTGGGCGACAAGGCCTCGTACGCCGACGTGCAGCTCTTCGTTGTAGTGACGAACGTCAAGACGAACCTTGGCAACGCCGATCTTTCTGCGTTCCCCAAGCTGTCAGCTGTGGTCGAGCATGTCAAGACCAACTCGGGTGTTGCTGCGTACTTGGCCTCACGGGGTCAGTGATTCGTTTTCCTGTGCGGTTGAGTTCTCGTAATACGAATCCAGTCTTTTTATTCTTCCAACGGTGTCTTTAATGTAATTGGCAGTCAGCCTGTGCTGAAGAGAGCTGAGAAATGCTGTGGTTGACGTTCAACTTCCAAAGACCTTGTACTATTTGTCTAGTGTGCATAGGTCAGTACTGCAGCATGAGTTTATACTCGCTCACGCCCTGAATACACAGTAGAACGTGCGTCGCCTACAGAGCCATCGAAGTCCAAGTCGTACTATAGGAGGACTTAATCGCCTTGAAACCCATTATGTCTCTTTGCCAATCCAAGTTAACGGGACGACGTACAGAGCATGACGATAGCTCGGGATACGCCAAGTTGAATGGTCTTTATCCTCAGGATTCAAGCGCTTTCAGCGTTTATGAAGTGAACAACTACTGTACTCCTACATGAAGACGCTATTAATAAAGGTTTGCGCCGCTGAGACGTTGCCTTGGACTTATGAATACCATCTAACGTGTGAACCTCATGCCCAGACTTCAGTACTCTACACGACCAAATAGAAGCCTCTATTCTGTGATAAACGCCGTGATTGCGCCCCAGAGCTCTCTGATTGGTTAATTAGATTGCGCCGTCTTTCGACTGCTCCAGGCAGAAGTGTTGGACCCATTTCTCAATTTCCATGAGCCCACAAACCAAGCTAACCTACTTCAACGGCGCCGGCCGTGCCGAGTTTCCACGTTTGATTTTTCACTTCGGCGGTATTGCATTTGAAGACAAGCGTATTGACTACCTGACCTTCGCTGCGCTAAAGCCCACGCTACTGCTTGGCCAGGTGCCGGTGCAAGAGGTGGATGGAGTGGCATACTCGCAGAGTATGGCCATTGCGCGCTACGCTGCCAAGCTTGCCAGCATCTTCCCCGAAGATCCTTTAAAGGCGCTCGAAATCGACATGATCTCGGAGAGTTGAACGAATTGCAGAGCCGCTGAGCGAGGTCGTGTACCGCACCAAATACGAAGAGCTCAAGGCCCAAAAGACCAAGGCGTTTCTGGAGTGACGATACCCAAGGTTTTCGCTGTGCTGTATTGCAAGGTGCAGGGCAAGTTCTTCCTGGGCGATGAGGCCTCGTACGTCGATGTTCAGCTTGCTGTTGTGTTGGCAATGATCACGGAAGCTTTCGCCAACGCCGATCTGTCGGTATATCCCAAGTTGCTGGCTGTGGTCAAGCAGGTCAAGGTCAATCCTGGCGTCGCTGCTTATCTGGCCACACGTGATTAATTGTGGCTGTTTGTCCGTTAATCACAAGTTCGTATATCCAAAACGTGTTGAACCGTGTCAACTGCGGTCACCCCGAAATTTGCCGCGGTTCAGGCCCGGTTCAGCATGACCACGCAGACGGAGCCACGTGTTCGTGTTGATCTATCGTTTCCATTTGACCCCTCCATCAAACTGAGCTCTCGCGACTAATCGTCCACTGAGCGAAATGACTGCACACGTAGGTAAGGTCGAGAAAACCAGGCCATACCGCGAATTCAAGCTACCAAGGGGACATCGCCGTGCTGGAGAGCAAGGTGCAGGGCAAGTACTTTTTGGGCGACAAGGCTTCGTGCGCTGACGTGCTCTTCACTAATGTCAAGACGAATTACTGTACCAATGCTGATCTATCTGAGGTCTTCATGCTGCTGGCTATTGTCAAGCAGGTCAAGGCTAATTGGTGTCGCTGCAAACTTGGTACTACAAAATCAGTGATTCTGTAATATCGAATGAAGCTATAGCTGATCCACGGAGTTCACTTGTATCGATGAGAGCTTGGTAATTTAGTGTCCGATAAGTTTACGACTCAAGTGGACGACGAAAGAAACGCGATTGCTCAGTACGAAGCCATGCGAGAGACGTTTCTTCAGAATTGACGGGGTTGAGAAGCCTTCCTTCTTCGAAGCCACCGGCTAAACAACTGAAGAATTATGGCTCAAATAGTAAATGCAGCACTCGCAATGCGTATTGGAACGATAGCATAAACATAGCCAATACAAATGAGAGCCTTAACGTCAAATGGCAATGACTCGGGCGCCTTTGTGGACAGACAATGTGCTTGTGTGAGTTACAGACCCGATGGACCAATGAGCAGAAACTCTTGCTTGATCTACCGTTGTGAACTACTTGGGATGATAGTAAGCAGCCCATAAAGCGGAACGAACGGAACGACTCCACGTCTCCTCGGTTCGCAATGTACGCAGCGACACCTGAATTAGTACGCACTCGCTCCACGATGGCCAGTAGTTTGGGGAACGCAGACAAGTCAATATCTCCAAAAGTCCACTTGAGTTCGTTCTCAACCAAGTTAAACAGGTGAACGTCCGCATACGAAGCCTTGTTTCCCAAGAAGAATGCACCACGCACACGAATCTCCAACGCATTAAAGACCTTGGGCAGCGTGACTTCTAGAAGCGGCTTGAGCATGTCTTCGTTGAGAGATTCCTTCGTTTCATCGTAGCGCACGCAGTTGATTGCATTCTTGAATTCCAGCAGCGTTTCGGAGATCATGTCCGCGTGGAGCACGTCCAGTGGGTCGTCTGGGAAGTGCCCACTGATCTTCGCAGCGTAACGCGCGATGGCCATGCTTTGCGAGTACACGACATCGTCCACTTCGAGAATGGGCACGTTACCGAGCGGGAGAGCGAGCTTGAGCAGCTCTAAATCGTCGTAATTCACACGAACATCTTCAAAGGGCACGCCGCCGTAGTGGAGACTCAATCGCGTTAGCTCAGCAACACTGGCGTTCTTAAGGTACGTGAGTCTCAGCTTGGGGCCCATGTTGATGCAAAAGAAGAACGGAAATGGCATCCCAAACTCTCGAACTGACTTTTCCTTCTTGCCAAGCGATGAACATTCTTGTGGTGTCAGGAGATTGCCACAATCACACAACCTGACTGTGAGTGATGGTGTTTAACGTACATGAAGAGCTCTTGCCACAAAACTCACTGCACCTCTCATGCTTTAGCCACAGGACCATCACAAATCGCCGTCCGCGTAAGTTAGCGAGTCCTCTTTGGAAGTCTCCAGAAACCCTTTAGAAACACATTTATCCCGAATGCTTTGTCTTTCTGTCCTTAAGGGTTGCATCCTTCTCCAAGAGCGAGAGCACGAGACACAGCCGCCGTCACGTCGACTTATCATGTCGACTTGAGAGCTAGGAGTGAGTTCTCATTAGTTCCAACCTCTCAATTTGGCAGCTAACCAAGCAATTGTCACATTCTGCAAGTACGTCTTGTCATTCACTCGTAACGTTAGGATTATCAGCTGACCTAGAGGCAGCACGGGAAAATCCCCTTCCTAACGCTTGAATCTTCGAACGCGATGACATCGTAGCTTGAGATGATACGATGAGCTTGTCAAAGTTCAAATACTTTACTGAGTCTTTGGGGCCAAGTAGGAAGCGACGCCTGAGTTGGCGTTAATGCGCTTGCCCACAGCTAGCAGCTTGGGGTACGCTGACAGATTCTCGTTGACAAGGTTCGTCTTGATGCTCAACAACAAAGTGAAGAGATGCACGTCAGCGTACGTGGCCATGTCGCCCAGAAAATACTTCCCTTGCACCTTGCTTTCGAGCACTGCGAAGGCCTTGGGCAGCGTCACTTCCAAGTACGTTTTGGTTCTCTTGGCTTTGAGTTCCTCATCTCTGGTGCGATGCGCTATCTCCAAAACGGGCTCCATTAATTCACATAGCGTCTCGGAGATCATGCCGACGTAAAGCGCCAGCAAAGGATCTTCCGGGAAGAGACCAACGACCTTGGCAGCGTAGCGGGCAATGGCCATGCTCTGTGAATACGTCACTCCATCGATCTCTAGCGCCGGTACTTTGCCCAGAGGCAGCGTGGGTTTGAGTGCGACCAAGGCGGCGAAGTCAATGCGGTGGTCCTCGAAGTCGACACCTCCGTAGTGGAAGAGCAGTCGCGTGAGTTCAGCGCGGCCAGCGCCATTGAAGTAGGTCAGCTTGATCTGGGGGTTCATCTTGGGAGGGACTTGAGGCTTGGCGAGTCAATGGGTAAGTGAGCCGTCAACACCGGCACGTGGTAGCAGTTCGGCTCAGGATCGCAGTTGACTCTAATTTAACGTGTGGTCACGGTAATCTCATGGTAATCATGTTAAGAATATCTGAACCCTTGTAATCTCGTGGTAATCATGTCGAACCGGGCTGAACCGTCGCAGAGCGTGGCTGACACGGTTCATTCCTGGAACGTTATGGCAATTCCCAGAACTCCCCTTCTTTTGGCATTGTCTTATTGCGGCCACCGAGTTTTCATACGATTCAGGATTCAGGCGATATTACTGTACCTTTCTGTATACTGTAGTGTTAAATCGGTAGAGAGATACGTAAGTGTGTCGTACACACACAGTAGCCCCAGAAAGAAGGAGATCCGACAGCAACTTGAACAAAAGGGAAGTGATCGACGTAAACTCTTTCAACCAGTCATTATTCACTTCCTTCGACAAGGTAATTTTTCGCTCTGAGTCTTTAAATAGTGCGTGGGGCATAAAGTTGAGCATTATAATACTTTAACCAAGTTCGTTCGGCTTCTCGGGCTTCAAAGTGTCGCCAAGTGCCTGCAAAGGGTCGCGTACGATGACGTACAGTGCTTCACTCTAGTGTCGAACGCCAAGAGGAACTTGGTCAACGCTGATCTGTCGGGTATCCTAAGTTGCTGGCTGTGGTCGAGTGTGTCAAAGCCGACTCTATGGTCGCTGCTAACTTGGCCTCTCGAACTAAAAACTCGCTTGATAAGTGTTTTAATTCTCGTATCGTGAAGTACAATTCTTCATATTCATCTATGTTGATTGATAGTCACCCTGTATTGACACTGAAATGTGGCGGTTCGGTCGCTTGCAGCGACAGTCAACTCGCCTCGGAGTGGTCTCAACTAAAGTTCGACTCGCCGGTGCTGCCACCTGACTGCTGGAAGATACTTCCGAAATGACCAGATACAGAACCGGTATTCATAAAAACACACTGGTCAGCTTGACATGATTACTAAATCAAATGATTAGTAAGGTGTAAAAGTTCCGACCTGATTACCACGAATGATGACCATAGAATTCGTCTGGAGTCCAAGCCGAAGTACCGGTGTTGGTCAAGTGGCCTCACATTTCAATTTGCGCGACCAGCCTCAATTCCTTTCCAAGATGACCCCCCAGTTCAAGTTGACCTATTTCGGCGGCGCCGGCCGCGCTGAGCTTACGCGACTGCTCTTCCACTATGGCGGCGTCGCTTTCGAGGACCACCGAATTGAGTTCTCCGACTTGAACGCGATCAGGTCCACGCTGCCTCTGGGCATGCTGCCGACGCTTGAAGTCGATGGAGTGATGTACTCGCAAAGCATGGCCATTGGGCGCTACGTTGCCAGGACCATCGGTCTCTTCCCTGAGGGCCCTTTGCAGGCGCTTCACGTCGACATGATCACCGAGACGCTATGCGAATTGGGAGAACCCGTGATGGTAATCGTGTACCGCACCTGGGATGACGATCTCAAGACTGAAAGAACCGAGACGTACCTGAAAGAGACGATGCCCAAAGGCTTTGCTGTGCTGGAGAGCAAGGTGCAGGGCAAATTCTTTCTGGGCGATGAGGCCTCATACGCAGATGTGTACCTCCTAGCTGTGGTGTTGAGCATCCAGAAGGATCTTCCTGCCGCGGATCTATCGAGATATCCGAAGCTCCTTGCTGTGGTGGACCAAATCAAGGCCAACTCCGGCGTCGCTGCGTACCTGGCCTTCCTGGGTCATTAAAACCTTTGAGCTCCCCGAACTCGAAAATCGAAAAGTTTAGTTCGCTATCACGTGCAGTTTGTGAACTACAATATAATTCGGTTGTTTAAGTATAGACTGTTCATCGTCTACTGCTACCTGTGCCAACCAAGGCGGATAACTCCTCCTTTCTCGCACGCTTCTTTGGAAGTTCGAGAAACACTACGCCTCGATTGCAAGTGCCAAACACCACATTCCTGTTAAACTCAATACAAAGGTAGATTTTATGATAATATAATCTACATTTGTACAGTTCAGAATTTAAAGCAAAAATATAACTGTACAAGTATTCCAGTGCGGCTGCGATGTTTGTCCATTCGGAGCTGTCATGCTCCCACTGGACGACGTGTCCGCTCGGAAGTGGAGTCATGCACTCACAGGGTATGGCCATCGCTCGCTACGCTGCGTGAATGTTCTTCATGTGAGCATGAACTGAAGTTTAAAAATGCCATCAACATGTCCGCGTTGACCAAACGATGGACTGCGTCAACGAGGAGAAGGTTGAGCCATTTTTGGAGGAGAATCTTCAGGAGTTTGTGAATCGTATGAGAGGCAATTCCTTTGGGCCCAAGTATGCAGATGTGCACCTGATCAACTGGTCGAGAACGAGCTCAAGTGGACTTTTGGCCGCATTTCTCAAGCTGACGTCTAAATTCGACTTCGCCTTGATTCAAGATGAAGTCGAATTTTGCCGCCCGAAATGAGTCTGCTTACTACAGCTACAAGTAGACGATTTCGAGTGAGCAAACAAAATAGGCAACAAGCTGTATTTTCACCACAATCATTGCAAAGCACAATTGCTACCAGCCACGCGAGCCAAAGCATCTTCTAGCATGTGTCGAACGTCAGTCAGGCAGAGGTCAGAGTCCACTACTCGCTTGTGCGTCGCATATATAAAGTCATCTACACTAGCATCTGGCCGTACGACTATAGGAGACTCTTCCGGATCAGTATCGTTGAAAAGAAATTGCATTTCGACCAACCCACTCTCCATGTACGACTTCAGAAGCTGGTTGAGTCCACGCAATTTGTTCAAAATTACTTGTGTCTAATAGAAGTAGAAACATGCCATTAGCTGCCGCACCATGTCATCTAGACAGTCGAGATTTTACCTGTTTAGGCAACGCCTTGAGTGCGTCCGTGGACGTCACAATCTGCGAAGTAGGAACGCCCTCAGCCGTTCTAAGCGGTTTACGTGTCGTCATGGGAGAACTTTGCTGTAGCTGATTCACTTCAGCCTTCAGATCTTCAATGGTTATGCTCATTTCCTTCACCAGCTGTCTTTCCTGATGAAGAGCTCGGACTAGTAAATCGTGCTATTAGAGTGGCAAAACGTGTTAAGCTCAGTACATGTGTACGAGAAACAACCAAGTGAACAGACCTCTTCCTGCGCGTCCTCATTCAATTGCGTGGTCTCAAACGTTTGCCTGAGGCCGAGATTTCGAAAATCAAACTCCATATTATCCAACGTTGCCTGCTGGGTTCGAATTTGTTCGCGTAATTTGTGGCGCTCGGCTTCGTGATCTTTTCTCATTTCTGTGAACCAAAGAAAGAGTCATTGAGAAATTAGACAGATAAGAATAACGAGCGGGCTCCACAACTTACGTTCCCAATCCTTGGCTTTGCTGGTCCACTCTGCAACATCCTGTTGAAGCGTCTTGTTCTCCGTTGTTGCGATGTTAGCCTAGCAACATTTAACGTTAGAGTTGGACGCCATCAAAACCTCTAGAGCTGGGAACTCAATACCTTTGCTGTCTGTTCATGCAGCTTTTGTGTGAGTGACGCATTCTCAGCTTGCAAGATCTGATACTTCGTGCTCATGTCGTCCAGCATTTGCCCCATGCCGTTGTTCCGCAGCATATCCAGCTCCTGCTTGGCGTACTTGCAGGTCTTCATAAGCTTGTGCTTGGCTTTCTTCTGCTCCTGAAGGCATTCGCTCAGCATCTCGTTCTTCTGCTTCTCTTCTTGCAGTTCTGCGTACAATTGCTCGGCCTATCCAAGTCTGCATCAGTCTCTTAACCAAACCCAACACAACACAGAGTCAATCACCTGCTGCTCGTATTCATGGATGCGCTCATCAGTCGCTGCCTGGTTGTTCGCCTGTTCTTGCCTCATGGAGCTGCTCAAGAGCTGTCGTCACTTCCGCATTAGCTTCGCAAACCAATCAAGAGACAGAGACCAACAATCTCCTCACCGAAGGCGATCCGCTGGCTGCTTTCGTGGGCGTCGCCTCAGACTGATTGCTGTCGTCCTCATGCATGAGCGACTGCAGACTGCGCACAGTCTCATCCACGAGCACAGGGAACTTCATGAGCTCCTGCTGCTCGCGCAGACTCAGGATCGTGGCTTCGCGTTCCTGCAGCAGCTTCTGCAGCTTGAAGCACTTCTTCTTCATGCGCAGCATCTCGTGCTGCGAGTCCTGCACCTTCACGCGCGCTTTGGCTGTCTCCTCTGCCGCATCCCTAATGCGCCGCTGGAACGTCTGCGCTTCTTCGTAGAAGTTGAGTCTGATGCGGTCGGTGGCGGCATCAGCCTCGTCCCCACGGCTGCTCATGGCGGCTGGCGGTTGCATTCTATACCTCTTTTACCCTGGAACTGCTAAAATACATATGCACTGCAATTCAATGAATTGACGCGACGAACCGCTGCAATTTGTGGCTATTTCGATTTGGCTTATGACACACGAGTTCTGTTTCTAAATGCGTTTGATCTCGACAATCGTGCGGTCTGGGACGAAATGAGCGCATTCTTCTGAGGCACCAGCATTCATTTTGTCTTGCGCCAGTGGGAGAATTGTCATAATGGAGAACGTGCCTCCGGACTCGCCCTTACATAATTGGCCTGGGTTAAGACAGATTGAGTCTTGCACTCGCTGCAGAAAGACACGGAATTGTGAGCAGGATACAGGCAAGTGCGATAATATAAGATACATGAGACGTACTCCACAGAAGCGATTGAGAATGGACGGTAGTACCAACACATCGGGTGTCTTCTCAAATTGGAATTGCTTCATGTAACGCAGATCAATGGGCGCATCGCTGCCCTGTGGAGGAGGGAACAACGGGTAGCAACTTCTCTGGTCTATCACTTGTTCGCAGAGTCGAAGCAGTCGGTTCTGATCTCTCGTTTGCGATCTACGATGCATCTATCACATCAAAACCCTGCTATGTCCAAGCATTTTATTCAGAAGCGAACCTGTGAAGCTCGTTTGAGCTGAGTTGGACGACTACATCCAGTGCTGAAACACCAAACATGACTTCATTCACGGAGAACGTGCACGGATTAGGCATAAAATGAACACGCTAGAGCAAATCAAATTCATAAGTCAGTAATTAGCGAGTCATATTGACGAAGAGAGCGAGAATTCCACCATACCTTGGTATATTCGGAGGACTCAAAGGCTTCGCAAGCCTTCTTCTTGTTGAAAGGCGGCTGAGGGTAAACAAATTCGTGGTGCGCATCTCGCAATGATGGGACGATCACGACTTGAAGATCTGTGTGCTTGGCCAATACGTTGTCAAGCAAGGTCATGACTACGATATAAGTCGTTTTTGTAAAACTTCATTTCGTAAGTGTGACACGAAATCTGCAGCATATTACCTTTGAAAATGAAGATATCTTCGAAGCTGACCATCATATCGTCGTACTTGACCAGACCTTCCTGAAAACTGGAGTGCATCGAATCAATAAACGGGCCCACCTAAATCCAGATTCATACGATCAGGATAATCAGTACGCGTTGATTGCTCATTCATAGAACACGAACTTACCAGGATCAACACATCCGGTTTCTGGCTCACAACAATTTGGAGTAAATCGTTCAACGGGAGGTACTGGACGTTGTTCGCGGTAGTGAATGGACCACACGCGGTGAGAACACGAACAGGCTTGGTCGAGTTTCCATAAAGCTCCTTCATATACGTCTTGCTGGACGTTTTCGTCGACGATGGAATGGGCTACACAGCGAAATCCAGCACACATGAGTCTCAATATCCATTTTGGCCCTGTGATGGTGGTAATCAAGTCATACATCAAGGAGTTTCTTGACAACCATAGGTGATCGCGTATCGGCCAGGACTCCTTCCAGAGCCACCAACTAAAGCAAGAGGCTTGAGTAAGTTGCAGCAGCAGCGACTACTTTCAGAAACCAGACGCACCTTGCCCGGGAAGACCTGGAAGTTAGGCACGCCGCTCAAATCCAGCAGCACGCGTTGACCACCGCAAGTCTTGCGTGTTCCTTCCAGCTGCACGACGCTCGGGTTGAGCTTGCCCTCAGCAGCTTCACACACAATGCGGCCGACCACAGTCACTTGCGCAGGCGTCGGATCTCTCACAGGCGCGAGTTTCTCGAGCTTGTAATGCTCCTTGACGAGCTCTTCGTACTCTGTCAGCTGCTCATCCAGCTCCAACGCCCGTTCAAACAGAGGCGAGTACATGTACGACATGTTGGCGGACACGTTGCGCTCAGGGAACGGTGTCGTGATTTGGACGTGCGACGTCGATTCCGAATCCATGGACGACAAACTATTTCTCAGATGTGCATTGAATTCTGACACGGTCTTGCCAGCATCCGTTCGCTTCTCGTAGCTGTTGCCTGGTGGCGATTGAATGGAGCTGCATGCAGGGAGCCTTGTTAGCACGCACTACACAAGCGCCATCGACTGCCACATAACGTACCCAGGCGAGAACATGCCGTTCGTACGCGGCACTTTACTGTTGCCGCCAATCGGGCTCGCAAACGACCGCGCGTGCTTGCCCTCCGGTGACTTCATCTGGTACAAAGCGCTCAGTTGGACCTCGGTCTTGATCTCGCGCTTGATCACGGGCGTGGTGACCGGTTTGCCTCCCACAAAGCGCTTCTTGTGCGAGGCCGTATTATCCTTGGTCTTGCTGGGCGCCTTCTTCTTCTGCGCCAGCTCGGAACGGAAGCCTGCGAGGTTGTCGGCGCTAGCGGCGCCCGCGAGCTGGTGGTTGATCGAGTACGCGTCCCACTGCGCGACCAGCTCGTCGGCCGAGATGCTGAACTCAGCGCATATCGCCACGCAGCTCTGCAGCGCGTCGTCCGCCACCTCCAGATCGCTGCTCGCGAACGCCGCGCGGATCACGGACGTGTCCACCATGCTCTCTCAGTACCCAAATGCGCGCCAGCAGCTCAAATAGCCCACAGGCAAGAGCGCCAAATGCAGTGATTGGCTAATTTATATGTCGTTTGATTGGTAGAAAAGGGAATATGAGAGCTTTAAAAAAGTCGGTACGGTACAATACTCAAATGAGCTGACAGAATGTTGCTGATGGAAAGATGGGAGTGCGGCGCATTCGTCTGGTGAACTGGAACGTCAATGGCCTGAGAGCCGTGCTGCAGCGCACCAGCAAGACGCTGCAGCAGTTCTTGGTCGAGATGGACGCAGACCTCATGTGCTTCCAGGAGACCAAGCTCACGCGTTCGGAACTGGATGCGGACCTCGCGCGACCGGAAGGTTTGTTCGTGGACACGTGGCATTATGGAGCTGTCGTTAATAGAGCCGTGCATGCCACAGGCTACGACGCGTTCTACTCGTTTTCGAGAGGCAGGAGCGGTTACTCTGGCGTTGTGACGTTTGTTAAGAGCGACCTGCCGACTGTCGCTGCGGAAGAAGGCCTCACAGGTCGTTGGCCCACTGAGGACGCCATTGGCCACGTGGGCGCCAAGCTAGATGACGTGAGTCAATGCGCCTCATCGGTCAATTGCAAATGGTTCGCTCTAAGTCTTATTGTCTTCTTGTGAAACTCAGATCCCGAGTAAATTCTTGAATGAGTTGGACTCGGAAGGCCGTTGTGTGATGACAGACCACCAGGCGTTCGTCCTGATCAACGTCTACTGTCCGGCACTAGCAGGTCAAGACCGATTGGACTTCAAGTTGGCCTTTCATGAGCTGCTGCAAGACCGAGTAAGAGCTTTGCAGAAGGCGAATCGTCACATAATTGTAGTGGTAAGTTCAACGACCTAGTCGTATCCCTAGAGCTCCATTGACGAAGGCCGGTAAAATGCTTTTCACAGGGAGATATCAACGTTTCACATCGAGCGATCGACCACTGCGATCCGCAATCCCATGGAGACGAAGAGAGTTTTGCTAGCCATCCATGTCGAAAATGGATGGACGGCTTCGTGCAGGATGTCGAAAGATGCAAAACCGAGTCAGTTCCGGGAAGATTAGTGGACGCATTTCGATTTTTCCATCCGGATCGACAGAAAGCCTTCACTGTGAGTGCCATTGCTCCTAGACGATGGGAATCAGATTATAAACTCAACTGTTTGCAGTGCTGGAACACCGTGACAGGTGCTCGGCAAACAAATTTTGGCACACGGATCGACTATGTGCTGGTTGATCCAGGACTTCTAGACAACTCGGTAGTATCGTGCGAGTAAGCAGTACTTCACATTGAGCTACAGAATTCTTGCTAACCTTCTTGTGAATGATTGTGTGGACAGCATTGAACCAGACCGAGTAGGATCCGATCATTGCCCTGTGGTCATGAGGGCTGTCGTTGACCTGGAGCAAGACAATGATGTTAAGACCGCGGCACTTTGTTCCAAGTATTTTACCGAATTTGCTGGCAAACAGCAAGGAATCCATTCGTATCTCGTTCAGGGAAGCCAAGATCATGGACTAAATTCCGTCACCAGCAAAGAAGACACACGATGGTTGCTCCAAGAAGCCCTTTTCAGTCAGCCACAATCACAGTCTCAGCTATCACGACGGACAACCAAGAGCAATTCAGGCACCAAACCGAAGAACTCATGCAACCAGCGCTCGATTGCGTCATTTTTCCAACAAAAAGAATCCAAGGCAACCGCTTTGGAGAAATCAACCAGCCTAGTCAACAGTTCGTCGTTTTCGCGTCCTGCCTCCCAAGAAATTCCGCTTGAATTCGATGAAATCCGGATAGGCAAGAGAAAATCAATGGCGCAGGAGTGGAGACAAGTACTCAGTGGTCAAGCGCCGCAGACTCCACTCTGCCACTGCCAGCTGCCTACGGTCTCCCGCACAGTGCTCAAAACCAACGACAACTGGGGCCGCAAGTTTTATGTATGCACCAAGCCAGCGGTACTCATTGTGATCTGTGCAAGCTCGATGAGGATAATTTCTGATGCTTATACTTGCTTGGCAGGGTGAGAAAGGCAATCCAAATGCTCGCTGCGACTTTTTCCAGTGGGCAGACAAACGAGATCGGGCAAAGCGAGTCAAGAGTGATTCTGACGGCACTGAGAATTGAAACTGACTTGTAGTAGACACAAGCGTTTGTTATCTGTTAATCATCAATTTATAAGAAATTAAACTATTCTTCGGCTCCCAGTTTGACTTGCGCAATTTACTCATACAGATACTCCTTACATGGCTCGTCACTTTTTGATTCTGGTTGCGTGAGGGCAAAACCCGCATCAGCGTGCATGACGAGAAGTTTTGGTCATCCAAAGCTGGCTGGAGGTCCTCGTTCACACGCTTCATGCAGCCCAACGAGTCTAAATAGCAAAGGTGGCAGTGTCGAACCACGAATGGGAAAGTGCGTCGGCCGCCGTGAATCGTTTGGTAGGATCACGCTCGAGCAGACCCATGACCAGCTCCTTTGCAGGGGCGCTGATGGTCTTCCAAACGCGATCATTGAAATCGGCTTCTTCGTCAATGCAGGCGTGCGGCGGGTAGAATGGCTGGTACCCAGTGAGCATTTCATAGATTACAATGCCGACGCTCCACATATCAACGGGCTTGCCATATGACTGCTGCTGCAGCAGCTCAGGCGCAATGTAACCCGGAGTTCCGGTCACACCAGTAAAAGGAACCTTGTGCACGTCCCCAGTAAGCTTGTAGAATCGGACATCCGGAACCTTGACCGAGAGACCGAAATCGCAGAGCTCGACCTGTAGATCACACACCTTGACATCGGCATGAGGATCCAATGCGTTCTTGGGGCTACTCTGGCGAGCCTTGGGTGAGTTACCATCGTTGGATTCCTGGTTGCTCGTCTTGGCATCGCTTAGCAGAATGTTTTCAGGCTTCAGATCGCAGTGCAGAACGCCGGAATCGTGCAGGAAGAACACTGCTCGCACAATCTGCTGACCTAGCTTGGCAGCTAGAGCCTCTGAAAGCCGACGCTTGCGCTGCATCAGTGCCTTGAGATTTCCCTTCGTTGCTTTAGCCATGACAAGGTACAAGAAGTCTGGCGTCTCGTACACTTCGTGCAGGCGAACAATATGCTTATGTTTCAAGCGAAGGTGAATTTCAATCTCACGATCAACAGCTTGCTTGGCATCTTCCGTGCGCAGGTAGCGCTTGTGGATCTGCTTAATGGCGACTTCCTTTCGGTTGTCGCGACGAATAGCAGGCTTGACGACAGCATACGAACCATCACCGAGTTGATCCTCGCCCACGAGCTCATACTGCTCGGTGACAGCCTTTTCATGGATAAAGTATGGCTTGGGGTACTGCGAGTACTCGTCTTCCTCGTCACTGCCTGGGTTGATCACGTGGGGCACAGAATCACGACGTGCACTGCGATGGATCGCCATGATGCGAATCTCTTCACCATCAGTGAGTCGACGCGCGATAAACGGATTCAAGGGGATCCGGGGAGCTGCCTGCGTGTACTCGTGGCATTCATCCTCCGACGACTCGTCGTCTCCCGGGTACGTCGACAGAGGCTTGAGGTATTCCTTGTCTCCGATGCGGCCGTGGTGCGACATCCGGTAGCCGACCTTGCGGAAGATGCCCTTGCCAGTCGAGATAAATCCCTCACTGAGGTCCGATGTCGACATGGAGCGAGCGATCGGACTGGTCTGACCGACGACTTCGAGCTTTGATACGCCCTTGTCGCCTGGATTGGACGTAACAGACGACTTGCGGCCGCGCGAAATGCGCTTAGCTGCTCGGTTGCTGGGCGAGATTTGGTTGCTGAAGTCGTGTACTGCGATGTCGTCTACTGCCTTGGTTTCGCAGGGGAGCTCTTCGATCTTCTGGTTGCCGGACGCTTCGGTCGTGGCTTGGTCAAAGAACGTCTCAGCGTCGGCGTCGCTGAATCTCCGCTGGCGGTAGGCGACAAAGAGTGAGTTCATGGGCTGACTCACGACAGAGCTCGTGTCCATGTTGTCTTCGCTGTCAGTGATATCCATGGCCACGAACGAGCGCATGGAGGCCGTGTCCGAGTACAGACCGTCGTCCATCGTGCGGTATTCGCTGAGCCGATGCAGCGGGTCGTAGTAGCCCGGGAGAGAGTGGAACGTGCCCGTAAGCGGGTGGTGGCGGAACTTCTTGCGCTCTTCCAGCTCGGAATTGTCCACAATGTCGCCAGAGAAGTACACGGCGCCTCGGTTGCCAGCACTACACATTCATACGCATCAGTGAGGCTACATACATTAGATCCACTACCAGTGTTCTTGTCGCACCTTGGCGCATGGTGAAACGTGCCCACAAACGGGTTGTAGGACGGCAGCCGCGCAAATACATTGCGCGACATCACAACTGAGCAGTCAGTCATGAGCAGGACGATGGCGGAGTGCGTGTGAGAGAGAGTCTGCCTGGTGCGGAAGAAGCTCCGACAAGTTCTCGGGCGTTTGGCGACTGCGACCACGACGCTTTCAAATCGGGGACGGGCTGACGCACCGCAACAGCCGAATTGAGGTCGGGCCGGGCGGGCTGCCGCTATACAAACTCCAAGTGGCAAAAAAAAGAGGCCCCTTGGCACAATCGTACCACACGCGCACACAATGCCGCGGTCTTCGTATTTCTATGCGCCGTCACAACCCTATCCCCATTGAGGAGGGGAAGCTGGGTACAACCCAAACCGCTCCCGACCACCTGATTGGAGTTTTCTTTTCTCTCTCTCTATCGTAGAGATCTTGTAAACAAAAAAAAACAATAAAGAAAAAGAAAATCCGGGAGCTGAGGAATCCATAGATCAGGACTATTGGTGGCGACCAACCTTATGCGTTACCACCAAAACGTAGAGGTCACAAGCGAATCTTCATCGTGCGATTGTTCATTTCATATTGTAATGTGCGTCTAACGGAGTCTTCGGCCGTGTTCCCATAAGTCGATACTGTACTGACTGTCTAAAGAAAAAACTATCAAATACATCATCGATTCTGTAAACGGATAACGACGTGATCGGCAGCATAAAAAACTGCAAGTTGCCCAGTGAAATTCTCATTCGCTTCGCAGATCTCAGTGGATATTTCAGCTTCCAAAACTCACCTACAAAATCTAGGCAAAAAATCACGAAATCTGAAGCCCTCAGCAGCCGTTTGAGCTTACGCTTTTGCGCAAGAACGTTGGATCAGGGTCGTGGTGAGTGCACAGAGCATGGCACACGTTTCGTTTCAGAACGATCTCTGCTGATGAGACAGAGGCCTCTGGCACGTGTAAAGTACAGTAAAATTGCCTTCTACTCAGGCATATTTCATGTACCCGGCGCACGCAATAGCGATCTCGAATCTTCAAGCAAGAGCACGCTTGCGCACACAGTCGCATGTAACCTAAAAAAGGTGCCGGTCTCTCTCGGATAGGCGTTAAAAATAGACAATTATCATCTAAAGAGACGGTTATGTGATTTGGCACAAATCCCAATGTGTGACATAGAGAAAAATATGCTTCCTGTTTTCTGCTGTCCATCTCATCATACATCGAGTCATTCACAGAACCGTCGTGCCAGGCGTTGATTGGCTGTGCATAGGCCACTGCGCTCTTCGTGTCACGGATCCGGGCTGCCCATTGGTCGAGGCGACTCTCCTTGTCCGCAAACGCTCAAGGAACCCACATCTGGGCCAAATGTGGGATCAAAACCTTTGACAATGAAAAATGACACTGCACCGTCATGGCAAATGTTTAAAGACGTGCGCTGATTGGCGCATGTATCAATCTAGAGTACTCCAGGTTCGCCAACTGGGACAAGTTAGCCATTCCTGTGCACGAAGCTCTGCCATATTCAACCTCCAGGGTGCTACTGTGCATGACGGCAGAAGGAAGAATTAACAGTCGCCATTATCAGAACCTACATACACACCTGCGTATGTTCGCTTGCTGCGTCATCTAGAAACGGCGCGACCGTTTACGCTGCGAAGAACATGCACTCTCTCGTAAGTGGATTCCGCAGGTCTCTCTTAATCGAGCCATTCATTCATTGCGAATTGAGAAGGAAAGAATTCACAGCGCATTACACCCAACGCTCAGCCGTTGCATACGAAACCTTGGCTTCTAGAATCGGGCCACTGTACCGTACACTTCTATTCCAGGTTGGTTGGTTCCCAACTGCATTGAATTGCTGAGACTGGTTCAACTTGGACTCAGTCGTACCCATGTGACATTTCGCTAGGTTCAATCACTCAAATAGTGTGCAACACCTTAAGATCAGGCGCATTTGTCACAACGCCTCGTCGCGCTTTGAGGACGGCCATCATGAGCCCCAACTGCCTGGAGACTCATGGATGGCGTTTTGTGACAGTGCGCAGCGCCGCCATGAACACCGAGCAGTGCGAGGCGCTGAGTGCGATGCTGCAACTAGGCCCGCTCATGTCGCTGCCGGAGATGGTGTTTCAAGGCAACGCGATGGAGCTTCAGCACGTCGCAAGCGGTCTCGAGCTCCGATTTGAAGCTGAGCCAGCGTTAAAGGCGTGGGCAAGGGATCACCTCAGCGGCGCGTGCGTGGAGTTCCTTGACAGGATCGTTGAGGAGTGCTCTTTTATTCACGCTTCACGTGTATTTGTCACTTCAGAGCGCCATGGACTCGCGACACCTTTGACTTCACGTTTTGGTACCCACCCACGCCTTTGCTGCTGCTAGACGTCGCAGCAGGATCTTTTGACCAGGTTCTATGCAGCACAGACTACCAGGGCTCTCTAACGCGACGGATACGAGACCAAGCAATGGTACGTGCTTGCGTTTCTATGGCAAAGATCCCAGTTGTCGTCTGACTTCCAAGCAGATATTGGATAATGCCCAGCGCACGGATGAGAAGCTGCCGCTGGAGAAACTCATGCAACCTGAAGAGATCTTGTACTACGACCGCATTGTGTTGTACGAAGGTACGCGGGCTCCCCATCAACGCAATGTGCCCTCCTGTGACAGCAGTCGTGGCGTAGATGATGTACGTGACCTGGGTGAGATCTACCTTGAAGTCAAGATCGTAAGTACCGCCTCTTTGCTCGGTCCTGCTGGATGGGCAAGTTGAGTCTAACGGATTGGTGGCAGCGAGTCATGTCGTTTGGGTTCCTGTTGCTGTGTCGCTACTACAACCGTCTTGATGCCAAGGTCCTTGCACTTGGGTTTGTCTCAGCTGCAAGTTCAAATCATCTCATCCCTTTCATTGACCTGCGTCAGAGTGTCAAGCTCTTGGATACGCGATACTACCATGAGTTTGGCTCGACATTCATCTGGCGCGACCACGAAGTGCGAGCAGCTTCGATGGTGGAACTGCGCAAGGTGAGGTCTGAATAGTGTGGCCGACACCACATTAGGTCCCAGACAATCTGTGACATGTGCAGCTGTCGGCATACGGACGCTCAAAGCGTATCTAGTTTGCGTTCTTGTCTGTTTACGCGGATGTTTGCAACCGTAGACGATCTACCCGTTGGAGCCTGCCTCCACACCCATCGGCCGACTCGATTTCTCGGCAGATGTTGTTTACGCTGCTGCTCCGCCTCTCTCATGCGAAACCCACAAGGTTTTCCTGCCTCCTGCACTCTCGTAAGCCAAGCGTCAGCGTAATCCTTGGAATGGATTCTTGAAAGCAGGCTTGGTGATTCGTGCACACCTGCCGCAAAGCGACTCGATGAACGGATTTCGCTTTGGGGTTCTTTACTGTCCATGCTGACTATGAAAATAGAATCTAAAGCTTCCGAAGAAACTCGGAGAAATCGCGAGTGGTGAGTGAATGAGATAAACGATGGAAGATGAATTCCCAGTGCCACCGAGACGACGTTGGCTGAAGGCCTAGTCTTGAGAGGGCGTCGGATCATGTAGCGGTCATGGAATGCTAATGATGGAGGGTGGCGTTGTTGAAAGATTACAGCGCTGCGATCCTTTTGTATGCGTGGAGTGGGCAAGATCGTAATACATACCAAACTGTTTGAACGGTCTTGGAATCCAGGTCGTGACCGGATGCCATTGAGACAACCCTCGGGTGAATAGATGTGAAACCACTTCACTTGAGTATCGAGTAATGGAAGCAAGTCACGAAGGAGACGTGATCGAGAGCTTTCGTAAAAGAGATGGCGTTCAGTCTCCACTTCAATGCAATCAATCTGCGAATGACGCTGGGGTTCGAGAGTTGGAGAAATGAGAAGCGATCGAGCGTTTCTATCAGTGCCCGCCCGCATTGCGCGAGTGCCTCCGCGCTTATCCACCACGCATCCGCGTTCACCCCATATCCAGCCTTCTCAATTCACCGGAATCCTCTGGTTCGCCCCCAGTGCTCCTTCATACTCCTGGACTACATGATCTGGAACTGCGTCTGGCTTTTCGTCTAGTACAAGTTGGCAGAGCAAGCCGTTTAAATGAATGACACCAGCAGGAAAAAAGGAAGAAGGCTGGCAAGGAAGAGCTTAAGCGGCTGCTTTTTACCAATAGCTCGATATGAAGATTCCGAAGCTAGCGTTTCTGGTGCTATGATTCCATTTGGCTGGTGGTATTGTGTCCGGAAACCCGAAGTGCCAGGAAAAGTAAAAGTAAAGTAGATGAATGATTCGTGCACACCTGCAGAGAGGATGAACTCGTGAATATGGAGGCGCTTTGCACGGTTGCGAACTTCCATCGACCATTCGTCGACTGAAACCTTGATTATCTTGCCTCGCTAAAGTAATTTGCGAAACAAGACACAAAATCATTTACCTAATGGCAACATGAATTACAGATGCTGCACATCATTGAACTCGTACGCGTAACATGGGTTTAGAAAGAATAGACATCTTGGATTACATTTACTCCCTCATCACGAAGTCTCTTTTTACCGGGGGACAGTAGCCATTCTGAATTGGAACACTCTTACTCAGTGTCGTATTTGGCAACTTACTCGAGCTCGATAGACTTGGTCAACTGAGGCGGCGTGACGAGAAGCGGGGCGATGAAGGCACCGAAGTCCGCAAAGAACGGGTTCGCTTGGTGAATGCCAAGGCTCTGGAATT
>JAADVW010000542.1:0-23486 GCA_023335875.1 Elongisporangium prolatum | reverse complement strand
TGCCCTTGCTTGCCACCATTATCCGGCAGCTGAATTCTTCTGTAACGCCATTCTCGAGCGCATCCAGAGAATGGCGGCTGAATTATCTCCTGTAGCCAACTTGTTAATCTACTTGGAGTTTAAAAAAAAGAAGGCAGTGCAATTTACCCACGAGTGTACCCTTGGGTGCGTACCCTCGGGAATGCTGTACCCATGATATAGAGATAGGTGTTGCGCATGCCACACTGCCCCCAAGCACTTCTTTGTAGCCGTTCACAAGAGTGGTTCCAACTCTACCACTGCTTTATCTTCAACATATTGACGAACGAGGACTGGGACATCGGTCTTGATAATGTCAAAGGGTTCCCACGAATTTTCTTCGTCCTGAAGGCCTTGCCAAGCAACTTGAATCTCCCATTCTCGTGATACTTCGTTCAATCCGTGATCCACAATGCGACGAATACCAAGGACAATTCCTTGAGAGGCGTTCCGAGTCACAGTAATGCTTCAATTGAGAGCCATGAACTTCATATTCGTCATCTGAAAGCAGGTACTCGATAATAACCCGTATTCCAGCATCTGAATCACTCGGTCCATCTGATCAAAAGCTTCTGTCCTCGTATTCCTTCGTCGACACGTGACCACAAGACATAGTCTCCAATGTCGAAGTTGCATATAGATCCTTTTGCACGCGCCATTTCATATAGAAGCTATCTCTCCGTTTTATCGACCACTGTAGCATGCATTTTTGCCAGACTGGCACGCAAAAAATCCAAAGCTGGCTTGATGCTTTCCAAGCCAATAGGAATGACAGTTGGGGTCCGTCCTCTGGTGTCGACAACAGTATCCAACTCCGAAGTTGCAGGTAAGCCGGTGAATAGCTCAAGGGGTGCACAACCTCCGAGAGAGGCGACTGGCGTATGATTCAAACTTGCTTGGATAACTGGCAAAAGAAAAACCCAATTGCGAGAGTTACACTTAAGCTCTAGTAGCATAACTCGCAGGATTTGGAGAATATCACGATTTACCCTTTCGACAGTTCCATTGATCCAAGGAGTGTAAACAGGAACGAATGAGTGGACTGCTTTCAGACGCTGTGCGAGCGCCTCCATCACTTGGCTTTAAAATGGGATCCATTATCAGAAACCCACATATCTGGCAATCCAAAACGCTTATGCGAATCCAATACAGCCTCAACCGCGGTCATACTGGTCATACTGGAAGGTGAGTCAGCACACACCAGCTCACAGTATTGAGTCAACTCGTCTTTTAAAACAAGCACATAATGCGACGTACCATAACTTGGAACAAGGTATAAATAATCCATGTGAAAACAATCATTGCGTTTGGTGATATTGCGATGCGTCCCCCACGGGCGCATGATAAGATGACCTCCCTTTACTGTTTGCACAGAAGACATGCCCTAAGAAATCGCTGGACCAATGTACGAAGACCCTGATCCAAAATCGACGGATCAATTGCTCGACCGTCACGTGGTCTCCACGATGCCCTTGTGGCCCACAATGTGCAATGATAAGAATTCTCTGAACCAGCGCCTTGGCTTGGATGGGCAGCCAGAGCTTCGAATCAACATAGACCAGACCATCTTGCTCACGTCCATGGCATTCGGGCACCTGTTGCTTGTGCTGTCGCTGGGCCAGGCGAATAGCTTCGAACGTCGGCCACACAAAAGCTTCATCTTGCAATGGCCGCAACTGAGAGACCTCTGATGCCCTACTGTGCGTCACCACGTGCTTTACAGAACCAAAAACGTCACTCCGAGAGGGCTGAGCCCACCGTGAGATAATATCAGCCCACAGGTTATCTTCACCAGCAATATGCTCAATCTGATATCTTCGGCCGGCAAGTTTGAGAGCCCATCGCTGTAACTTTCCTCTCACATGTTGCTTAATATCCTTGTTTGGGGCAAACATATGGATCAAATTCGAATGATTACAGTAGATCTCGAAAACTTTCTCGCGATCCAACTGACATTCAAGATCAGAAACCGCTCGCACGATCGGATATCATTATTTCTCCACAACAGACCAGTTCGTCTCAGACTGTTTAAACGTGCCCCCACGACATACAACTAGCTCGTGATTTTGCTCTGTCACGGCCTTCTCTTTGTCCCAATTTTTCATTTGAATGAACACAATTGCCCAACCAGCAGATGCATCAGTAAACATGCACAGCTCAGAATAGACAGGAGGGAAAAACGACTTGGACGATGTGCTCAGCAGGTTCAAGATCGATACAAAAGACTTCTTCTCTTCACTGTTCCAAGAAAGCACACATCCACTGAGGTGAATACTGCTTCAAGCTTTTGATGCATCGGCTCCACTACTCTTGAGAAGTCTACCGTTGAGTCTCTGAGCCAGTTCGCAGCACACAGGAAATGTTGTAACGCAGTGGCGGTTGGCGGGAAAGGCATTCTTTGCAGTGCCTCCGATCTTTTTGGATCATGTTCTACTCCATCTCCATCGATGAGTTTGCCACACCATATGACGCGCTTTGCAAAGAGTGTGCACTTCTTTGCATTCAATTTCAAATTTTTTTCATGGAGTATACCGAAAAAAATCGACGCAATTGCACAAGAAAAGTTTGCGGATTGCTTTCAAATACCAGAACATCGTCAATCCACACCTAGGCAGAGCGAAACAGCATTTCCTTCAAACAAAGCTGCATCTGCATCTGGAAAAACATAGCTGAGTCGCTGGCCCCTTGATGAACTCTCATTGGCGTATAAACGCCGTCTTCGGTGACAAAGATAACCTTGTGAGAGGTAGCTACCAAAAACCCTTAAACAGATCAAACTGAGCAAACCCATAAGCCCCTCAAACGCTTTGAGTCACGGCAGCCAGGTTTGGAGTGGCGCCAGCGATCGGAACAGTCTGCCTGTTGACTGGCCTATAATCGACTGTATGACAAAATCATCAAAACCAGGTTTGCGCACCGGGAGAGCAGCACAAGCCCAACGACTACCATTATTTTTGCGTATAAACCCATTTGACTCCTGTTGCTCTGGATACTTGCGCGTACCACATCTGTATGGCTTGCAACCATCCTTGAGCTGTACTCTCATGGGCTCCACTCTTGCAGGACCATCATTTCCGATGGAAAGTCGCCAAACTTCAACAAATTCCACAGAATTCTCTCGCAGCTCAGCAACATGATCACTGTCAAGCCCATTATCCTTTGCTTCGTCCACCATCTTTAAAACAGCAACTTTAATGGCTTCTTCATCAGGAGATGAGCCGAAGGTCAGCTCTTCTTCTTGTAATGATCATCATCCACATCAGCTTGAGATACAACTCCAGCGGTAGCCAACTGCTCGAACAAGCTGTCAATATCGATACGGATCGCCTTCATGGTGGCACTACCGAGAAGGAACTCATCTTCATTTCTTTCTAGTATGAGACACTCGACATTTGCCAGATGCACTGGCCCTGCTGCAGTGCTAATCTGAAGATTGAGGTTGGCCAACTCACGGCACTCGAGCAGACTGCCACCAGCTGCCTGGACAATTAGAGGAGGGACCAACGGGGTATTTTGGAGACTTGAATCTAGCTCGCGCAATTCCTCAAAGAGTCCATGCCCCAAAATATTTCTTTCAGACTTAGTATCTGGACATAGAGGTACTTCAAGCACTCCATTAAGAAGCACCTGTTCGCGATGGCTGGCCTGAACCGGAACTGTGACAGCTTCTCTTTCATCTGGCGCTTTGCTTCTTCCTTCTGCTCGCTGGCGGCAGTAGGGCAATCTTCGACCCAATGGCTGCCCTTGCAGACCCAGCAACCGCTCCGAGGTGGGAATCGCTGGTCTTTCTTCGATTCACTTGGTCGCGAAGAACCAAAAGTCTTTTTCTTCAACCCCCAGAGTTATTTATCGTGGTTTTGATGTTTATCGTGGACTCTCGTGGTTTCTTGTGACCTTCTTGCTTGATTTCATTGCTCATCAGGTGGAAATGTTGCTGGCGTGTTGCTCGCTCTACGAGCAGATCATAGAGGAAAACATCATTCCACTGCGCCTCACCACGCGTCAGCGCCCCCAACCGTTCAATATCCTCTCAGAGCATTTCAGGTACAACATCGCCGATCAAGATCTTGCACCTCATCTTCATGCGCTGCTTTCCTTCTGCATCAGTCGCAGGACCGCGGCCGAGCATTGCCGCGAGGCCATGTTCTTCTACCAGCGCCTCAAATCGCATAAACTAGTTGGCAATCTGGCATCAATATCAATCTCTCGTAGGTCCATCGTCAACACTTGAGCAAAGAGGTTGTTGACATCAGGAACATGACCATTCATCATGGTTCCCGCCTTCTTTATATCGGCCACCAGAACTTCGTCGGTGACCTGGAATGCATCCTTCTTGAGGACATAGTGAGCCAAATGGTCCAGGGCTTTTGGCTCGATTGAGGACTTGACACTGACCATCACGTTTCCTTTGACTTCGCCCGCGATGGCGCAGCGTTCGTCGATCGTGGCCTCGTATTGTTTCCGGTCTCGAAAAAACTTGACAAATGCGGTTTGACTCCAAGAAGCCAGACGCGGGGCCTTGATGAACTCGAAGATTGGCTGTGCCAACTTCATTTCGACGTCCGTGTCGATTTCATCGCCGATTCCGACTATGTTGGAAGATTTGTCGTTAAAGTTAAATTTATAACGTCTTGAGCACTTGAATGCAGATTGCGAAGTGCTATTTAATGCGTTTATGCTTTCTCCTCGCTATCTCTTACCTTTGCCCTTGCTTGCCACCATTCTCCGGTAGCTGAATTTTCTGTAACGCCATTCTCGAGCGCATCCAGAGAATGGCGACTGAATCTCTCCTGTAGCCAACTGTGAATCTACTTGAAATCTTGAAAAAGCCGGCAGTGCATCACCCACGAGTGTACCCTTGGGTGCGTACCCTCGGGAATGCTGTACCCATGGGATAGGTGTTGCACATGCCACACCAGCGTCACATGGCGCAGGCTTGCAAGCTTGATGAGCTTGGGTGCTCGGACCCGTACACCCTCGATCTTAGACAAGCAATGACTATGATAAAGGCAGCTTGGGGAGACGTTCGCCAAAACACCATTGCGAATTGTTGGCGTCACTGCAACATCGTCCATCGACTTGCCAAAGAGCATCCTCCTGAGCTCGACGTTTTGGTTCGACTGAATCAGCTTCAGATTGATGATACACCAACCTCTATCAGTTGATAACTGATTATTGATAAATACATACAGTTTATGTTTAGAGGCTTTAACCGTTTTTTTTACACCGGTAAAACCCAGTGTTTCCAGCAAATTACGAGTTTAGCCACCCAGCCTATTACCCAAGAAGAAGGGAAGGCTCACTCTTGGCGCGAGTCTGGCAATGGAGAACATCTTTGAGGACGACGCGTCGTCAGTGCGTGTGGCTGTCCGCATCCGGCCCTTAATCGGCCGCGAGAAAGTCGAGCGCTGCGATGAGTGCGTATCGGTGCTGGAGGCCGAGTCGCAGATCGTCATGGGCAAGAACCGCGCGTTCACGTACGACTACACGTTCGGCAAGTACGCGCAGCAGAGCGACATCTGGCGCTGCGTCGAGCCGCTCGTCAAGGCCAACTTTGACGGCTACAACGCCACCATCTTCGCCTATGGGCAGACTGGATCGGGCAAGACCTTCACCATGGGCAGCGGCAGCTGTGTGCACATCGCACCCGATGACTACGGCATCATCCCGCGCGTGATTAGCTACATGTTCGACCAGCTAGCGACCAAGGCCATGGAGAATCCACTGTACAAATCCGAGATCCGAATTCGCTTTCTGGAGATCTATGGCGAAGACATCCTCGATCTATTAGTGCATTTTGGCGACGCACGCGGGGACAACAAAGTGACTCTCCGCGAAGCTGAGTCAGGCGCGGTGCAGGTTACGGGTGCGATTGAGGAGCTGGTGCAGGACGCTGATGAATGTCTCCGCCTCTTGGAGCGTGGTACATTGGCGAGAACAACGGGGAGCACGCTCATGAACGCACAGTCCAGTCGGTCGCACGCCATCTTCACTGTGACGATGGTTCAGCACATTCCGATTGGAAACGCCGCCATGGACGACTCGGGCGCTGCCACTGAGACGGAGTATGAAACGCGCAGCTCGTACTTTAATTTCGTGGATCTTGCTGGCTCAGAGCGTCAGAAGCGAACGCAGGCCGAGGGCAAGCGGCTGAAAGAAGGTATCGACATCAACAAGGGTCTGCTGGCACTTGGCAATGTGATTAGCGCACTCGGTGACGACAAGAAGCGAGGCAAAGTACACGTGCCGTACCGTGATTCCAAGTTGACGCGTATGCTGCAGGACTCTTTGGGTGGCAACAGCCGAACGCTCATGCTCACGTGTGTGAGTCCTGCAGACGTGAACTTTGAAGAAACGCTGAACGCGCTTAAGTACGCCAATCGAGCTCGCAATATTAAAAACAAGGCCGTCGTCAATCGTGATGAAGGTTCCATGCTAACGCTTGAACTGCAGCGCCAGGTTCAGATGCTGCAGGCGGAGATCCACAGGCTGCGGAATCCGGGGTTATCGGACAGCGAATTGAATTTTGACTCAGTCGATACCAATGGATTCGGCCTACAGATGGACTTTAACTCGTTCGGGAACCTTCGATTGCGAGCTGAGAATGCCGAAGGCGAAGTCGCTCGATTGACGGGCGAACTTAAGCGCAATCGAATCCTTTTGGACTCTTTGAAAGAAGAAATGATTGCAGCACAAGCTGAGCGAGATTACCTACGACTTTGCCTCGAGGATAACCCCGCTGTCATGAATGCCACGCCGGATGAGCGCGAAGCAAAGACGAATATTTTGGCGGAGCAACTTCGAACAATCCATGATTTGCAAGAAAAGCTTCGCACTGTTGAACGCGAGCGAGATCGCGCCATTTTGAGCTCTGGTAATTCTGGACTTCTCTCTGTTGCTTTCCAGTCATCTCCGCTTCATCTTGAACTACCGGAGTTCGTTGAATCCGACATTAAAATGGGAAATGATTTGATTGAGCGCGCTGAATCGGAGATCGAAAAAGAGACTGCGATTCTGACTCAGATGAAGACAGGAGGAGAAAGCATCGAGGAATCTGGAAACATAACTGGCGATGATGCAGATGCGGATATGGCGAACGCTACCGAGCAATCTCAAGAAGACGATCAACGTCAAGAGATTTTTCATCGTCGACAAGACGAAATGGGCAAAGATGTCGATACGCTTGCCTACCAGATCTCAGTGAAGCAGCAGATGGTGCAAAAGCTTCGTGAGGCACAAGCCAACTATGACAGGCTCAAGAGTTTCTACGAGCAGAAGATGGCTCAAATGGTTGAAGAAGCACGCATTTTGCAAATGGATCGTGATAAACTTTTCGAAGAGATTCAGTATACCGAAGCTAAGCTTGCAAGTGAAGGTGATACTTCCGGCAGAAAAGGACGCCTTGCGAAGTTACAACATGACTTGAGCAGCAAGGATCAAGAAATTGTGGGACTTCGAAAGAAACAAGCCGCTATGGATCATTACCTCAAAGAGCAAAAGAAAAACGAGGCGAAAATTCGCATATTGAGCGACGATCTGTCCGGTATGAAGCGCCAAAAGGTGGATTTGATTAAAAAGATGCAAGACGAGCGAAAGCGATATGAACAAGAGGCAAATCACAGACGCCGTGAAATCATGAGTCTTAAGCGGTCTCAGCAGCGTGATAAGCAGCAAATCCAACGGTTGGGTTCGCAAAAGGATGCTCAAGAACGAGTTCTTAAGAGAAAGATGGAAGAAGTTAATGCCGTCAAGCTCCGACTAAAGCATCAGCAACAGCTACAAGCTCAAGCGAAACGAAAGAACGCGACTTATGGTCGCAGAAAAGGACCTCCGACTGCCATTGCGTCAGAAGAGAGCAAAGAATGGCTGTCTGAGGCAGTGAAAATGCAAGCGCATGGACAACAAAAACGCGATCAGTTGGAAGAGGAGCGCAATGCCCTTGCGAAAGAGATGGAAATGCTGTATGCTCAACGCGACCAGATTGAAGCTCAACTTAAACAGCAATCGATGTCGTCTGAGCAAAACATTCGTGACATTTTGATCTCGCCGATGAAGACGTCGCCTCTAGGACAGCGTCAAAAGCAACTGTCGCCTGAAGAAGAGCAGATTTTGTTTGATTTGGAAGAACGCATCGAGGCGTGTCAAGCTCAACTGGAATACAAAGAAGAGCAAATTTCTGAGATAGCTGACAGTGGGCGAGGCAATGGCGGTGGCCCTGAACTGGTCAAAATTGTTAGCACACAATCGCTTCCAGAGGCACGAACGCTGCTGAAAATGCTATTCAGTATGGCTGTCGACGTGAAAAAACAGGAGCAGCAGAAGGACCAAGACATAACAAAGCTGCAAGTGGAAATTGTTGAGCTGAATCAGTACTTAGAGGAAGAACGAGATAAAACCAAGCAGCTCAAGCAATCGTATGAAGAATCTATGCAGCGAGTCACTCAAAATGGCGTAATCGGCCTTGGCGATTCGTCTTCTAGCACAGACGAGCTCGATGGACGCATTCGAATTCTTTTGGCTGTCGCCGAGGAACGTTCCGCTATGCTTACCAAAAAGTGCGAAGATTTGGAGCATTTTAGCATGCAAACACATCAGGAAAAGCAAGCACTAAGTGAACAAATCGCAACTCAGCATCAAGAGTTGCTTGCAATTCGAGAAAAGAACAAACGACTGGAGATTCAGCTGAGTAAACTTTCTGCCGCCAAGTCGTTAAACCAGGCCTCGGAGTTGCGCAAACCGATGGCTGGAAGAACAAGGCAGATCGCAATGCAAGTGCGTGCTGACCAAATTGCTAGTGCCGCAAAACAAGGTCCTCGTTCTGTACCACCAAGTGCGCAAAAATCTTCAGGTCCAGTATCGTGGGTGAATGAGTTTGATGATGAGGAGGACGAAAACATGACGGCGGATGATAAAGCGGATGGCGACGATGACGATGTTGTAATGAAGGAATCCGAGAGTGAGTCTGGATTACGAGCGAACCAAGATCGCAGTGAATTCCGAGTGGAGTTACAGCACATGGGAGACAATTTAGATTCGATCTCGCTCGCAGAGCGTAATCGACGAGCCCAGATTACGCAGCGTCGCGATGACGCAGATAACGGTGAAGAGCATAATGACAGCGAAGATAGCATGCGGTATTTCAAGGAAGATTCTCCCACTGTCGGTAGTGACGATTCGTCAGCAACGACGCTATCAACAGGCTCGATATTCAACCGCCTCTCAAACCCAAGCAATTTCACTGGCATCCATAAGAATCGTGTGAAAGAAAGCGTTTCTAAGCGTGAAGTGCTACAGAACCGGCTGGATCGCAACCGCTCGAGGCGCCTACGTGATCGAGGCAGCATGCGTGCTCCTCGTGCGGTAACTCCAACTGAACGTTCAAGTGTAAACTCTTTCGGATTCAAACTCAAGAAGACAAGTCCAGTGCTCGAGGTTCTCGCGACTATGAAGCGAGAAAATGAGTCAGAGCAGTTCGCAATGGCATCGAATCCGACACCAAGTGCTGCCGCAGCTTCTGATCGAGCGCATGAATACAGCGACGACAGTGAATCCGGAATGATCTCTGCAGCGACAGTGCCCCCTCCTGCTCCGCAAGTCGATGTGTACTCCCGCCTTGCAGGGCAATACACCGCTTCGGCTCAGAGCAAGCGCCAAACCGCTGCTGTAGTTGCCGGGCGTCGTGCGAAATCGGACAGACCAGGTATTCGACACACTGGAACAGACGACGAAGGGTATATGTCCTCGGAACAACTTGACACCAGTGCCCACGTTGACGATGAAGCTACTTACGATCCACTCCTAGGCACTGGGAGTTTGGTGGACCAGGTCCATGAAGACTACCGCGAACGTTTGAACTTCCGCAGCGTGCCTAAAGCGCCGTCGTCTGCGCGTTTTTGAGAGTGTTGAGAGTGTTGAGAAGAGATGCGTATGCTTTTTCCATGTCATGATGAGAGGTTAGCGTAGAAGCGGACGAGAAGAGTCGTGTATGGCGTCTGTGTGATTGCCATCGACAGTATCCAGGATATCCAGGACCACCAAGCTACACAGAAAAATACATCGAGATCTTTAAAAGCTCTACAGACTGTCCTGCTGCTTGTGCTCCAGATACTCTTGGTACGTCAGCTTGTGCTTGGAGCTTCGATACCGCGTGACCTTGAGTTCCTGCAGCACGGAGAATGAGACAGAGCGGCGGTATCCGGCCTTCTTCATGAGCGACGTGATGGTCTCCAGATGAGTCCAGCCCTGTTCGCTGGCGACGTCAGGGAGGTACGTGGCGCTGTAAAAGTTGCCATGAGAGTCGGTGAACTCGAGGATAATGCCATGCACGCCAATCTAACACAACTCAATCTAAGGCAAGAGACACAACAGCGAGCGGTCACATGAGGAGAAGCTGACCTGCCAATCCTCGTAATGCTCGGCATCCTCATAGTCGATGAGTAAGGACACTGAGCAATGAAGCCGATGGAGTTCCTGGGGACGGATTGGCTCGAAACGGCGGTCTTTGAGCGCGCTCTTGAAAGTGAAGTCGCGCAAGTTCTTGAGCTTGGTGGGCGCCAGAGTGCCGATGCAGCCGCGCAAGGCTGTGCTGTTCCCGTGCTCGATTTCCCACGTGACAAACAACGGACTACGGCATTAAGACGAGGGAGAGTGTGAGGTGCAGAGGCTAGAAAGCTATTACCAGAGAGCAGCTGGCCTACTAACTATTGCTCTTCCACGCTAAAGGTGGCCACAGGTTCCTCCGCCCCGTCAAAGTGGGCCTGCAGCGTGTCAAAGCAGTACACGACCATGGCGGCGCTCGCCATCCTTGGAAAATGAACGAGAGAAAAACAGACCTTAACTGAGTCAAGTCCCTGGTTTTAGTGACATCTGAAATGATGTTTTATTAACCTATTGTGACTTATAGTTTAAATAACCTACAGTATTGTGCCTGATACTGTAGTATGATCACGTAAAAGCCAAATTTCAATGTCAAACCACAAAAGCCAGGGAAATAGAAATTATTCGATCCACGATCGGTATACCAGCCATACCGGTATCCTTGTTGAAGTTGCTCTGAAAACTTAATCCTTCCGGAAAAGAGTGCCAAAAAAATCCAGAATGCCTCCACTGCCTTCGCCTTCACCACCATCCGCCGACGATTCATCGCTTCCACTCTCAGCACTATCGTTGTTGTTGCCACCGTAGATATCGTCGCCATCTTTCATGTTCCATTCGTCCGTCAACCCCGCGACAGAACCGTTTGATTGCGCGTCGTCAGTACCTGCACCGCCTTCAGCACCATTGTTGCCTCCGCCTCCACCCATCATGAATGGAAACATCATGCCGCCACCTCCGGTGCGTGGTATTCGGGACGCAAGCTCGCCGACAACGCGATCGAACGGCAGACTCTGCAGGTATATCTTGCCTGGACCAGTGAGCGTTGTAACGAAAAGTCCTTCACCTCCAAAAACAACGTTCTTGATCCCGTTCATAATCGTGATATCGTAGTGCACTGTGGGCTCGAATGCCACGAGACAGCCGCTGGAGATGCGCAAGACCTCGCCAGGCTGCAAATCTCGCTCAATGAGAGCCCCCGAAGCACGCACCAGCACGTCCCCAGATCCAGTCAATCGCTGCAGAATGAATCCTTCGCCTCCAAAGAATCCGACACCAAATTTCTTGGCAAATTCCTTTTAAAGTTGAGCAGAGTCAGCACAATCAAAGCGTGTCCCAATACGCAGACTCTACGCCGCTACAACTCACCATTTCAATATTGACCGAGTCAGAGCCGCACAGAAAGGCACCTTTCTGGCAGATGATGGAGCCACCAATGTAATCACTCAAGCGAAGGTGCACAATCTTGCTGGGGAAGCTGGTGCCCAATGCCACGCGCCCCTTGATGTTCCCGTTGTATGTGAAGCGCGAGACAAAAAAGTTTTCTCCCGTCATCAGCCTGTAGTTTCCAGGATACGTGAAGTCAGAGGCTCAAATCGTCATTCTCTTGAAGGTCTTACCGTTTCATTCCCTGCTGGAATCCCCCAGCAGTCGTTGTTTCCATCTCAACGCCTTCCGTCATGTAAATCATGGCGCCTGTTTCAGCGCGAAGGCATTGCTGCGGCTCCAGATCGATCTATTAGCCCATACACAGTACCGATCAATACAAAACCACAAGCTGTGGGGACGAACAGCATGCCCTACATGCACGACTTGCGACTCGTGGCCTTCGATCGACATGGCAGTGGCAAAGTCGATGGGCACAAACGCTTCATGTTCAGCACGAGAATCTGGGGCAACGACCTGGGCAGCGCTTCCACTAGTGAATGGATTGTGGTGGGTTTTCGTAGCGTGCGATAGGCTTGGCTGGACGCCAGGAAGGTAGCGAACGGTCTTGCGCAGCTTCGCGTTATAGTACACCACGTCACCTTTCGCACACCACACAAAGCGAATGGTAGTAAGCCCAAGTGTTACCAACCAATCGATCCACTAGGCAGTTACAGCACCGTTCTTGCGTGTGACAGCTTCCCAGCCCTCAGGCAGCACAGAGGATGACAGCCAACGACACCCAAGCGGCCGGCTCTGGAGCTGTACGCGGCGCATGCGTGTCACTTGGTCGGCCCAACCTCTATCGTATGCGCTAGATTTATACACCCCGATTAATACCTCAATAGTAGCCTCTTGCTGCGAGAAAGGGACTATTCTTGGCGAAAATAACCGCGACCCAGGTTGTAAATAACCAACGCTCCTGATCACCAGCATCCGCATTCTGCGTCTCGTTGCCCACAGTCTGAACAAGATTCAAATGCCACGCGCGCCGTGTCTGTTTATACTTCCATGGGATGCCAAGGAGCCAAATGGGCTCGGGTTCGTTTCGATTTCAAAAGCCCGAATTGAAGTGAAACCCCCCATCCCCATGTAACTCCCGCGCACCGGCGTGAAAAACCTCATGATTAAACCTTAGATGCTGCGCACAAAACCCCGTCCATTTTCACCGGAAACTTACCGCACATGAAACCTACGAGGAGGTTTATTACCGTCATCTTCTTTTGTTACGTCAATAAAATTCAAACATGGCCACAGCAACACCAACATTCCTGTCGGCCCCATATTCCCCTCCTTAACATATGGGAAATTGTATGTCCATGAGCCGGCCTTTTCCTCCCATCCAGTGCCGACCAATCAAATACCAGAGCGGTTTCAAATTTCTTCGCAACCATCCTCCCGCCGTTCTCTGGGTTCCCTAACCCATGGTGCAAGCTATTCTTGGCGGGGTGGCCTTTTAAATTATAAATAACTTCTCCGCCGAGGGAAATGTTCCCTTGTCTATGCTTGAAACGAGCATCACGCTTCAGGGAAGAAAAACAAACCTCATTGAAACTTTCATTCGTCAAAAGTCCCTATTCGAGACAAACCCCGCGCCAGCCAGCCAGGAGCCGTCGCCGCCGTCGCCCGTCGCCTTAGAATACACAGTAAAAGGTGAGCGTTCGAGCCCGAAAGGCTGTCGAGAGACGTGGTGTATGACGTCAAGAATGAGGAAACCCCCCCCCACTCATGCCCGCGCTTCTGCTTGGAGCACGAGTCTGCTTCCGCCCCCTCCCCTGCTTGCATATGTTGGTAACACAGCTGACCGATTTGCTGTTTTCCTTTGTGTGCCGTTGGTGTAGACAACCAAGATGCGCGAGCTCGTTCACATTCAGGGTGGCCAGTGCGGTAACCAGATCGGTGCGAAGTTCTGGGAAGTGATCTCCGATGAACACGGCGTCGACCCTACGGGTAGTTACCACGGTGACTCCGACCTGCAGCTGGAGCGCATTAACGTGTACTACAACGAAGCCACTGGTGGTCGCTACGTTCCCCGTGCCATTCTTATGGATCTGGAGCCTGGTACCATGGATTCTGTCCGAGCCGGCCCGTACGGACAGCTTTTTCGCCCGGACAACTTCGTTTTCGGCCAAACTGGTGCTGGTAACAACTGGGCCAAGGGCCACTACACGGAAGGTGCTGAACTGATCGACTCGGTCCTCGATGTCGTCCGCAAGGAAGCCGAATCGTGTGATTGCCTGCAGGGTTTTCAGATTACGCACTCCCTGGGTGGTGGTACTGGCTCTGGTATGGGCACGCTTCTGATCTCGAAGATCCGTGAAGAGTACCCGGATCGTATCATGTGCACGTACTCGGTTTGCCCGTCGCCCAAGGTGTCGGATACCGTCGTGGAGCCCTACAACGCCACTCTATCCGTCCACCAGCTCGTCGAAAACGCCGATGAAGTCATGTGTCTCGATAATGAGGCCCTCTACGATATTTGCTTCCGCACGCTCAAGCTTACCACGCCTACGTACGGTGACCTGAACCACTTGGTGTGCGCTGCAATGTCGGGTATTACGACGTGCCTGCGTTTCCCGGGTCAGTTGAACTCGGATCTGCGTAAGCTGGCCGTGAACCTGATCCCGTTCCCGCGTCTCCACTTCTTCATGATTGGTTTCGCTCCTCTAACGTCGCGTGGCTCGCAGCAGTACCGTGCTCTCACCGTCCCTGAGCTGACCCAGCAGCAGTTCGACGCCAAGAACATGATGTGCGCTGCTGATCCTCGTCACGGTCGTTATTTAACTGCCGCCTGTATGTTCCGTGGCCGCATGAGTACCAAGGAAGTCGATGAACAGATGCTGAACGTGCAGAACAAGAACTCGTCGTACTTCGTGGAATGGATCCCCAACAACATCAAGGCCAGCGTGTGCGACATCCCGCCTAAGGGTCTGAAGATGAGTACTACGTTCATTGGTAACTCGACCGCTATCCAGGAGATGTTCAAGCGTGTGTCCGAACAATTCACGGCCATGTTCCGTCGCAAGGCTTTCTTGCATTGGTACACGGGCGAGGGTATGGATGAAATGGAGTTCACGGAAGCCGAATCGAACATGAACGATCTGGTGTCTGAGTACCAGCAGTACCAGGATGCCACGGCAGAAGAGGAGGGCGAATTTGATGAAGACGAAGAAATGGACGAAATGATGTAAGCGATTCGCTGAGTCAACCACGCCCGTCTGCTATCGTACATGACCACCAGTACTATACAAAACGAGTAGTGGGCTCTCGTCTCCAGAACACTCCTTCAATATTAGCGAATAGCTTTACTACCGTCACAGATGAGGTTGGCCAGTCAGCTTTATTATCAGGAAGATCATTTTTAAGCCATTCGGACGATATTTACCATTCCGCACATGCATATATTTCTACCAATAATATTTCATTTTTCTTTCTTTGCTGCAATTTGATTGGGTAAAAATAGGCGCATGTATGAGTTGGCTAACCATATTGGCAATTTTGATTGGCTCGCAAAAAGATCGGATCTATGATTAGATGGCTACAATTTTTCTTTCGTTGGTAACTGAAGTAAGTCCTCCGATTATGATCGTATCGAACATTGGTGAACAGCAAGGACGTAAAATGAAGTCACATGAGAGTCCGCAGCCTCCGCAGGACACACCGACTGCTTTGCCTCCACACTCGTATTCTCACACCGTTGTACATTCAGCACTTCGACTTCAGTTCGTAGCAAACCAACCAATCGAATATCCTGCTTTTCGAAAATCTTTCTTTCACGACTCGACTATAAACCCACGAATCAAAGACGAAGGCCCTACACCGGATCGATTGTCGTGTGTCCGTGAATCCATGCAGCTGTGGTCTGCTACTGGACCGTCTATCAGTACTCGGTCCCCCAAGACCGTTGTAGCACCTGGTACAGCGTTTCAAAACGAATGCTTCAGTCCTGACAAACTCTACAGTTCAAATCGAGACTCCCTTGGATACGAAGTCTATCGTACGTGAGGCAGTAGCTCTCGAGGATGCAACAAGCTACTGACATATCTTCTCACAGGATCTTTGCGAGGAACTAGTCTGTGCAGCACTACCCAACGTTTTCGCATGGCAAGTCATGCACTGGTACACTTTTAGCCTTTATTATCGCATGCCTGACTCAATAATTCTACTGTGTGGCAGACTACCGCTACGCAGGATACTGTTGGTCCTGGGTCTTACAACGTGGCTGACTTGAAATCGCCTTCGACTGCATCATCATCACGGGCCCTTCCAGTAGAAACCACGCAACTCGTAAGCTGAGATTTCATGAAATGGTAAAATCACACCGTATGACTGATCTCTTGTTGAGTAAATTAGAAAAATTTACGCTTAGAGGATTGGCGATCAGACTTTTTCGACTCTCGGGAAATGGATTCAGCGGGTGAATGGAAAACTACGTCTGAAAAGCCATTTCCAGAGACGTATTCCTTCCGTAAGGCGCCCAGTGCCTCGTGGATCGAGCAGGTCGAATATCGGCAGCGAAAGTTCAATCCAGAGGCTCGACCCTTTCCGACCAAACCCTCCTCAGCGACTCTAGCAGAGCAGAGACTGCCACCTTTCCTTCAGTGCACTCGCAAAAGCATTCACCTCAAGCCTGTGGCCACTTTGTCCTTAGGTCAGGACTGCTGATACAAATTACCACGCGACCAATTGTTATTTGAAGCGCTTGCATTCAGTGAGTTCACAGGAACTTTGAACAACAAGCGTCAGATGGTGTAGCAAGTCACGATAGACGGAGAATTGCGAGGATAGTTCAAAGTGAAAATGCAAAACAAGAGTATGCATATTATACTGTACACGAGTGCTCAAGGCGACCTCTTCCGTCTGAAACCTGAGATTAGCAGCTTCCGAATGCGATTGCAATAGATTTGCCACAAGACATCTGGGTCTAGGCCTTCGCTTGCTTTGGCCGCTTGATCGGATTCCGGCCCGGGACCTACACACATGTACACTATCAGCTAAAATCACTATAACCATACCCAGCAAAGACAGATTACGCACCATGGTGTCTGGGTTGGTCGGGTCTTTGACCCACGTGATCGTACTAACATTCAAGGTCTCCTTGAACAGCATCGCAAACTCGCCGACGCGTTCAACTTTGCCTCCCCAGAGGTAGATGCGGCTGTTCTTCATAACTACTTGCGTCTGCTGCAGCTGCAGGATGTCGCCGGGGCGGACATGCACCGCCAGCGTCTTTTGCAGCACGAGACTCATACAGGCGGTCTCGTCGCCCACAAGTAGCGTCGCGTTCGGACTCGTGTTGGCCTCATCCTTGGCGTTGGACTCCATCACGATTACAGCCTTGACATTGCACTCCTTTTCACACAGTGCTGGGGATAGGTCCTTGAGCCGCGTGAACACCAGAGCGGCTGCGGCGCCGCCCGCTTTCTTCCTCTGCTGTTGCTGCGGGCTCGCCATCGTCTGCTCAATGAAGGAGCGAGTCAGCAGATAATTGTTCGTAACAAATTCTAACATATCTTGCAATTTGCACATAAACGGGGCGGGGAGCTCGAACACGCGCCACTTGCACTTGGGCCAACTCAGCATGAAGCGGCTGTTCCAGCGGCGGAGCAGCTCCACGTCGCTTTCGCCCGAGCGAACACCCAGCACTCCAGCGGCTGCGCACAAGCCTGAAAAGAAGGCACATAAAGCGCATGCATTGCCAGAGTCCGCTTCGCAGCTCACGGAATCGGTACATGACGGGCCTGCTACGCCAGTTGCCACTAGATCCGTCATTGTGGACTTGCATGAAAGCGTGATCACATTTGTGGCGTCACAAACAGAATCAGCTCAGATGGATGCGCTCAAAGCAATAGGAAGCCATAGTGCCATGGAGATACGCAGGTAATGTGGAATCGTGTGGATTTTGATGATGGATGCCGTATCCTTTGGCCTAATAAGATCGTGCTTATCGTTGCTCAGTCAGTTGAATGCCAAAGAAAAGAGCATGCTGGCGAGCGTGTGTGCTCATCGTCTACAAGTAACTTTGCAGAAGGAGCTTGACGCGTACAACACCAGTAAGCTGCAGCACAGCCAAGTGATAATGTTTGCGGCTGCGGATGGGAAAGCCCTCGTGGTGCTCTCATTGTCCATACTCCAATCACTGATGCTTCAAGCTGAGAGCGATCAAGTCGTTTTGCTTGTAAGCGAGAGACTTCCGTCGACATTAGTGAAGTTACTGAAGGCTCTTTCGAGTTCAAAATCTGTGGAGCACAATTCAGTTGTGGAAGCCATTCTCTCCTTGCTGGAGTCACTCGCTTCAAGCAGACACGTGATTCAGGAGCTAATGGAAACGAACACTCTTCACCGTCTTTTCGGTCTCTCGTTTGAGCGCAATGATATGCAAGCCACCGTTCTATCGGTATGAGCCAAGCACAAATTGATCCTCGATGCTAGAATATCACTCTCACACGCACCTACTACTTATTCTTGTAGGTTCTCGATCGCCTCGTTCAATCAGTTATGCCCAGTGATTGGGAAGCGCTTACAGAGCACATTTACGAACACTCATGCCTAGCAGAACTTACAGGTGGTGTTTGTGGCACGTTTTCGCTGGCCAAAGCTATCGTCATTACAGCTGCCACGTTGAAGAGCGCGTTCGCGTCGGGATCGAAACAACTGCATGAACAACTTCGCACGCAGAATTATTATCCCTCGCTTGTATCACTGGTTATTCGTTATATCGAAGCAGATATTGATCAACGATTTGACACCTACAATTCTATGGATATTTCTGACCATCAGAACGCTGTAGTTTCAGCAATCGGAGTCCTATGCATGAGTGGAAACGAGCGAAGCGGATCAATGAAGGCAATTGACAAAGAAAAATGTTTCTCCCTAAAGGCAAGACGTGAGGCTGTACCAAACTCTGATTTTAACGACGAAGCATTTCGAATAGTGCCAGCTTTGATGGATTATCTTCACAGTTCCAAGCAAATGGAAACGAAAAGTGATCTTGATACCGCTACAATTGAAGCGAAAAGAGTTTATCTGGGCGACCTGGAACGTTTGTACATTGAAAAAGTGGGTCAGATTCTTGTTCAATCACCCTACGACTACGTTTTTGTGCAGGTACGAATCTTTGAGGCACGATTATTGATAAAAACGGATGCTTTTTTTACCTCGTGTTATGTTCGATGTTACAGGATACGCACGTTTTGGAGAAAATTATTGCTCGCATCGACAGCTATTCAGATGTTACAAAACATACAATTGGATCTGTTCTTTCAGGCATCGCAATTGAAGCAAATGTGATTCCTTACGCTGAGCTAAAGGCAATTGGCGAGTTTATCAGTAAAGTAAGCAATACTGTCTGGATGTTGCTAGTTTTATGTCTGCGTTTATAATGACAACTTTATTGTTTACAGGGTTGTTTTGATACCAACAGTTTGATGGTGTTACTTGTTTTTACGATAAATGCTTTGCGATTTGACGAAGCATATCGTCGTGTTCTTGTGTCAGTTGGCATTTTGGGGTGTTTGGTGAATTTATACCAGAAACAGATTATGTTTCGCTGTTCCAGTGGAGTCGCTTCAACAAAAATCAATGTGGCTTATCCATCGAGCACAATTCAAGTTGGGTCGCACAACGAAGCAGCTGGTGACTTTATTGCCGTCAGTGAGCAAGATTTGCTTTCTTTCATAACCTCTCATTGTCGCCAGACTTGCGTAGCCCGACAGCACAACGATTTTGACACGGTTATCGATAATAGAGAATTCGTCTTACTCGTTGAAATTTTGATTTTATCGACTGGCGTGAAATCGACGCTATCAGCTGGAAACGATGAAGAAATTGCATACCTGCACTCAATGTGTAACGTCAACATGTTGGAGAGCATTTGTGTCCATATAGCTAATGAATCGCAGCAACATTACGGGCTCAGTCTGTGGGCTGCTGTTTTTCGTCTTGCCTTGACCTTCAAGAAGCAAAGCCCCAGTTTGTACGATACGGTCAATTGTCTTTTGCAAGCGGTTCGATACATCACTATTGCGGTGCACTACCGATCGGACGAAAACGTTACATTTGCTTTTAAGGGGTCGATGAAGGCTTTGCAAGTAGTGCTTTGGTGCCTTGAGCAACTAGTGGAATCAGTTCAAGATTGTAATACTACGAAAAATCATGACACCCCGGAAATATCCGACATATTTAGACCCGGGGAATTCACGAAAGCAGATTGTGATTGTATTCTTGTTGTGTTGGCAGATTGCGGTGTTAGCTATTCATGCCTTGCGGTACTTTGGGTGCTGGGAAATTTAGCAAATTACGTCATCGGCAACGTAAAGTCGTATCTTGTGGAAGTGTGTATCACAGTTAAGTCGCTAATGAGCGTGTTGCATATATTGGGAATGCGCGATAATATGCCATCAGATGTGTTTCAAAGGTAGGTACTGTGACAGCATATCTGATTTTTGTAAACTAAATCGAATTTCTGACAAATTTTCGTACAGATCAACCACGTTTGGATTGTATGGTAACTTGCTACATCGATTGTTTTTGCAAATATCTGGTTCATACGAAGACAATAACCTTGGCGATGCTGAAAGGGTTACCTCTGGCAATTTTATTTATTGTTGCATGCAATCTCTACTTGGATTCGCTGTGTGTGATCGTGAATCAATCTACTCAGAAAATACTTTTGAGCTGTGCTATACGAAAAATTCATTTGCCAGCACTATACTCAAGCATCATTTGGGAATAGAGCAAGCAAAAAAAACGAGATTATCTGAAGTAAGGATACCTGGTGCTCTAGCTATTGTGATTCAGCTATTATCTCTCTGGAATACAACGTTGACCAAAGATCAATGCGAACGTATCTTAAGTTTTTGCGTGGACTCAACGTAAGTGGAGGTTTTCTATTGCGTACTTTGCTAATGAAGTCAAGCTAATTTACTTGAATTTCCTACAGGAATGGTAATGTGAAAAAGCTGGCCAATGCAGGATTAACAGAGATAATTATGCGATCTTTCGCGTGCCCCCGCCCAAAAGATGATAATTTCAGTGACACGACCCATGAAATTTCTGTAGCACTTCTATACGAAAATCATCATTTTCATGGTCAAGTTACTAGCTTGCTGAAAAATGTTTCTCGGTCGACGCTATCGGGCCGTGAAATCAGTTTTTGGATTAAGCTTCTTCTCTACATGAATTCAACGCGAAAAGTAGAGAAATTAAGTGACAGATGCTCCAGCATGGCCTGCTCTGCATATTTGTTCGAATTGCTGTTAGACTTGTCGATGCTACGTGAATCCTTCCAGAAGGTCCCAAGCATCGCGTTTAACGTATCCGTCGATGGGTTTGCTTATATTCAAATATCAGAAATTCATGCGCGACTGCTGTCTGCGGCAAACGTGAATTCTTCGAAACCAACAACATCTGCGTTATCTAACCTCGCGCACCCGTCGAAGGTGTGGCCTCCTCCAGATGGTTACTCAGTAATTGTATGGTTTCGGATCGATTCGATTGAGCCTAAAGAAGATCGTGAACATTTGTATCGTGAAAGCTTTCTGGCTAACAAATGTATTTTATGTCAAGGCCCTCTACGAGATGAATCGACGCTCAAGTGCTCTCACCGTGCTTGCAGAGGATGCCATGAAGCTTTGCTTAACAGTGGAGGTGAGTGTGTTGTGTGTAATCCACCCATGTTCTACCTGTTTCGTTTTCGATCTGGCGATGGAAAATCTGTGTCTGAAGTATATCTTAAAGGAACAAAGCTATACATGCGTACGAGTTCAAGTCGTTCCAGTCATCAATTCACACATTTTACATTAGAACCGAAAGTGTGGTATCAAGGAACATTTGTGCATTCGAAGCAACGATTTCAGTCGAGTATGGCATCGTGCTATTTGAACGGGATATTGCAAGAAACTGTGAAAATGTCATATCCCTCCAGCGTTTCTAGCGGACAGCCTTTGAGTGGTATGATTGGTATTTCATCCCAAGCGAGGAGGGTTTCACGCGCAACTTGGACGTTAGGATCGTTCTATCTCATTGACGAACCTATTACAGAGCATGTTATCAATTGTGCATACGCGACAGGGCCAAAGTACGGTGAATTATATGCTGGAGATTCTGGACATGGTGAAGTTGCTGTGACGCTTGACCACCTAGACATCGCAAACCTAGTTCAACTGGATGAGTATATGCGCGACCCGATTCGAACGCTCATTCAATCGGTTGATACAGAACGAGTAACAAAAAGCTCTATATTGCGAGGTGGATTATCACTTGCATCTGCAGCATCCTCCGCTGCCGCCGTACTTGTTCAAGATCTGAAATCAAATGCGAGTTTATTCGCTCGAATTCCGAGTCCTGTCCCACTCGTAAATGCTTCTTTGCACCAAGATCATATTGTTGTTGCATATACACCGCATAATATCGTCGGCATTGACGAGTCCGTTATGCCTAACTCTATTTTGGATGGCCGTCCAATTGCTCAACTAATTGGTGGCACCACTGTAAACGTGAGTACAAGCATATCGGATGTTTTGGCTGACTTTTGCGGGTCAGCGTGCCAGACTGCGTACGTACTACTGGAACAAGCACAGACTTCGTCTGAATTGGAGTCAGCACTAAGCTTTTTGTGGAACTGTACTTATGGAGATGCTCGAAATCTCGAAGCGATGGAAGAAGAACATGGCTATGGAATTGTCAATTATTTGCTGCAGCATAAAACAAACCTGCTTACGAAGACATCTCTCATTATTCTTTTTCAGATATCTGGTGTTGATGTCGAATGGAACACGTCAGAGAAATCTCTCGAAGATATCATTTACAAGCCTGTTCGACAAAGCATAATCCGGAATTTGCAAGCTCTTCAGTACTTCATTCTTGATTATTCCCTATGGGAGCAAGTGGAAACAGACACGCAGAAGCTGCTTTTCTCTTCATTGTATTCTTGCCTCGTTGTTGACGATGGTTCGATTCGAGAGCGCAATCGATTGCAGCTTCAGTCACTGTCTATTGTCAAGCAATTGCTATATGTATTTTCTGACACAAACGTGGAAATGGACTTGTTGCGTGTGATTGCAGACTTGATCCTGGTATGCTTGACAGGTACAAGTCGCGAATCGGCTATAGAAGCAAACTTTATGGATGTTGCTTGCTTTCTCACTAGCACTTTGTCCCCTCGATTTGCACGCTCTCGTGCTGATGGTAAGGAACATATCAGCCAAGGAAGCCTTTCTGAATCAAAAAAGGATAAAATTACGTCGATCCTTCATGGGGACTCGTACTTTTCGATGTTATCGTTAAGCCCGAGAGGATCAATGTTGAACAAATTGCGTTTACCTCGCGGGGGTAGGTGTTTTAGCTTGGATAGTTCGATCTGCATGGAATCGTTTCCTGGAGACACGCAACATTCAACATGGAGACTTCACCAAATGCAGGTTCAAAATCTGTTGCTCGATATACTCTCCAAGGCAGTGCAAAAGCATGACCTAAAAGAAAGCAAAGAGCGCGATGATATTGATTCGTTCCCCCCTGCAACTGACAATGATACTTTTGGAACCAATGGTGCAGGGAGTGGAGCACAAAGCTCGTCGGCGCGAATGCAGTTGCCGTCGTCAAGTCGCCTCACTGGTTTCCGTAAAGGTGTCTCGCCGCGCTGGATGGGATATTTTCTGTGGCCTACGGTG
>JAADVW010000541.1:0-23510 GCA_023335875.1 Elongisporangium prolatum | reverse complement strand
TTCCTTTCTGGCCATAAGCGGTGGTAATAACGCATAGGCGATGTGCACGACTGTCGTGAGTGACCAGGATCGAGGCAATGGGGCTGAGCATGAGCGGCTTCATGTGGCTCATTCGCTTGTGTGACCACGTTCACTTCCAGACACCCGCGCGCCTTTGTCAATCGAGTCCAATTTCGTCAGCGAGCTGATAATCCCAGGGTATTTCTTTTAGTAAAACGACGCGATAGGTCCACGCGATTTCATAGATTTGGATGGAGGACCGACATCCATTCAGCAAGCATCGTGAATCTTATGGGCCCGATACTGCAGTTCATCAGCACACATACACTTCGTTTACCACTGGGATTGCCGTGCGCAAGGAAAAGGCGTCGTGATGACGGATCGGACCTCATCCGCTTTGACTTTCTCTCGTCTCCACCAGTTTGTTGGTTTGTTGCTGAGCGACGTGGATCGTTCGCATGATGTCGATTCGGTAGACGCAAGCAGACTTCCCAAACGTTGGATTTCAACTCGCGTGATGGATGAGGTAGCAACAGTGCTGATTAGTAAAATGTGTAACACTATAGATCTTTACTCACTGCGTACGTTTTAGATGCTCGTGATTAACTGTCAGAGGTACCGACGATGGCCTCGAAAGAATATTCTGAAAGCAGAACGAGTCGAGTGGAGCATCAAGGTCGGAACAAATGGGCTAGGATTCATTGTGAGGGTCTTGTCTGTACATTCACTCTTTCTGAAGTGAGATTCAGTCGTCTCCACCATCTACTACCAACTCACTCAAATTCATACAAGGACAGCGCGTTCGAGATCACTACGAATGCATGTTCGATCTTACAGATGAAGAGATTGCTGTAGATTAGCAGTGCTAGCACCCCGAGTTTTAAGAGCGCCTCGACGGCACGTAGAAGTGCAATGCGTAGGTCTACATCCACGAAAATTCTTGACCACACACGTGCCTTTAAGCATCCATTCGGTCAGCGCTTGGATTCTACCTCCAAAGGTTGCTCTTGACCGGTTCAGCCGACTCGTAGAAACCCGTACACCGCGAGATCTTGGTGGTCGTGTCAGAAGTGATCTCAAATGACCAGAAGCCGTCGAAAGCGTTCAGGAAATTGTATGGCATATCAACTGGCTAGACGTACGGATAGCTGAGAGCACCAGAAAAGTGGTGCGTCACGCTCATCGTCCTCATGTCGTTCCAGAGAGCGATTTTTCACAAAGAGCGGTCAGGGCCTTCTCCTTCTCTCCTGAGTAAAGAATCGGATGGATGCGACGCCTTAGACATCGTCAAGATCGGACGCGTTCCGCAGAAGAACGCACATGCGAATCCTGTCCGGATCCCCATTGACCAAAGGCTCCAATGGGTAGTCGACAATCGGTACGGTCAGCTCCAGTCCAGGACTGACAGCATGGTGTAATGATATTCTGCACTCTGAACCAGGAGCAAGCGCGATGAGCGGAGCAAGTCGTGGTGTTGTAGACGTTGGAATTGAAGTCTGCATTGTGACAGCCATGTCGAGAGGTTCCATTTGATGCCAAATAGATCATGGCAGTAAATCTTCCTGTGGAGTTCCAAATCGTGTCTTGGACGATCTCCTCTCGGTTCCAATGTGCTGAGCTATCAGAGCGGACGGATGCAGCATCGTCGTCATATCAACGTAGTATCCGCCTGCCAAGACTTGACAATGTCGACTGAAGCCTGGATGGACGCTGTCACGTAGAGGACAACTGTCACGATGATCACAAGACGATGCACTAATTTGGCTCCTCGCACAAACGTGAGCTCCACGAGAAGCGACAGGAGATCGCATTTGCGATGTGAATCACAACGCGCGATTGATCTTGGCTCCAGTCATCGCGTTCTCTTGATGTGGACGAGCAGAGATTGGGCTGCTGACGCGACCGACAATGGACGCAGTCGTTTCGTGCGTTTACCAATGGCATCGGCTACGTTTAGACCCGTATTCTGCATACCAGCCAGCCATGTTTGAACACCACTCAGCAGCAATTTCCTGTTGCTAGTTGACTATTTAATGATGCTGATGCTCTAAATTTTTAACATGTTTAATTTTTGGTCAGTACTCGCTATTGTATCGGTACAAATGTCAATCCAGCAATTGCTGGAGCTCGTTCGGATCGGTCGTTGGCAGCGCCGACAGCGGAGCCAGAGTTCGCCCGTGATCCGCGAGATGCTGCGTGAGCAGCGGATCAAAGAACGCAAAGAACTCCTCGAACGGGATGACCTTGTCGTTGGCGTTGTCCTCTTTGCCCGTGCGGATGTCCTTGCCCCCGCGGAAGTCGTGCCAGGAGCAGCCGAGGAACTGACAAAGGTTGCGGTAGCCCCAGCGCTTGCGTTTGAACGGGAAGATCTCGATCACAAGCGCCTCCGGCCGCGTCCAGAGCACGTTGACCATGCCTGCGCCGTGCATTCCGATCACCACGTCGCTCTCGACCATGATCCGCATCTGCTCGTTGAGCTCCAACGTCACGAAGTCGACCGAATCGAAGCGGATATTGCGATCCGTGTATGCAGCACGCAGCGCATCCAAGACCTCGTCCTCATTCCGCCAGCGACGCTGGACCATGCGGCCACCATACGCTCGTCGTGTGATGACAGTCACAACCACGGGGGCTGAGTTCAGAGGAGCTGTTGTCGCCGGGCTTTCGCCATCTTGGTCGCCGTCTGGCTGGTCTTCGTAAATGTTGGGGCTCTTGATTACATTGAGCGCTTCCAGCGAGACCTGGCGGAATTCCTGGATCAAGAGCGAGTTGAAGCACGGCTCGTCATCGTTTAGATGCTGCATCATGGGTCCGTCGGTCTCAAATGGGGCCAGCAGGACTTGGGACGTGAACTCAACACGCTGCTCCATGAGCGATCGACCTGAGATCAGCGGTCGATTCGGCGATAGAAGCCGCTGGTGCAATGCGTCGATGGGCGACGGGTAACCTGCGTCCAAGTGGATGACTTGGGTCTGAGCAGGGTCCCAGTCCAGCGTGCGCATGAGAATCCACGTGTTGAGTGCGTTGGAAATCTGGAAGAACGGGTTGTGGTCGTCCCGACGCGTGATGAGGATGACCGGATCTGAGATCTTGGTCACTGCTGCTGTGTTGTTGACGCTTCTCTTACCAGATATCAGCCGCTGGAGATTATTCCGTGGAGCTGCGCAGACTGTGGACGGATGGTCCATCCGAGAGGGCACGCTGGCCAGGAACGGGTCCCAGATGCGAAGCGGGTTGGCAATCACGACGGTCTTGTCCCTCTTGTGGTCGAATTCAGTGCGTTTCTGAGTCGCAGCGTAGTGCGCCAGCTCCGGACACTTGCACTGGATGATGCTTGGCGTGAAGACGAACCGAGGATCGTGGCCTCCTCCGTCTTGAGCCAGAGACCGGATAGGGTGGAAAATGCGCACGCGGTTCAAGTCCATCGATAAACCAGTGAACAGTGTCGCGCGAAGCCCTCCAGGTACTTTAAAAATCGTGACACCAGTCTGCCCGTTCGCTTGGTTATCAGCGCTGGTACAATACTCCTTCTTGGAGCTGCGTAGTGCGTCCATGAGACCAAAATCGCGCTCATTAAAGCACTTCTGCTGCCGCTTGAGCAATTCCTCTGCACTGAGCGTCTTCTTTGGAGTCGGTGATGGCGCAGGAGTGTCCGATTCCGGCTTCTTCTTGGATTTCGATCGATTCTTATTGCCCTTTCGCTTCTTTCGCCGTCGTTTGGGCTTGGATTCCTTTGGCGGTTCTTCGTCTTCGATTGCTGGAGCTGTCGTTGGCAGATCAGTAATTGGATTCTCCGAGTCAAGAGCTTCGACTTTGGCGACTTCGGTCGTACTGGGCTCTTCTTCAGGTTGCTCTGTGGCGGCATCCTCCTCTGGCGGAATAGCAACATTATCGCCATCAATAGGTGTGTCTGTTGGGTCAGCAAACTCGTCGTCCATTCGGACATTTGCTGCATCAGCAGGCTCATCCGACGTGGCTTCAGGGAAAGGCATCTTGTCTGTCTCTGTGATTCCGTCGTCTTCCACTGCTTGCGCCTCTCCAGTTGTGTCGTCTACGGCTTCCTCTGATGACTTCAAAGGCGGTTCCTCGCTGTCTACAGGTGAATTCGGATCTGTCTGGAACTCGTTCTCTTCCCCCACTTCGTCAAACGCTTCTGGGGTCTCTATTGTTGGGTCTGGCTGCTTTGGGTCGTCATTCACGCGTCGAATTGAACCTCGGTTCACGTGCAATCGGCTCCTATCCAAGCCTGCATCAGCTGTTCCAGACAGCTGCGAGACGCGCACAACCATAGAGAAGCAGCCAAAGAGCAGCACCACCAGCGCTATCTGGATGAGCCGCTCACGCCGTGCACCAGGACCCAATCCTTGACGGCTGTGTCTTCGACTGTGATGCGGCGGCAGCGTCATTGCTCGCAGTCGAGCGTTTGATTACTGATGAGAGAATGATGCGTGGCTGGAATGAACAGTTGAAGCATTCGGCCTCATGGCAGTGGTTTCTCTCTCTCTCTTTGGAAACGATCGCGATTGGCGTGTTATCTTTCCAGCGCACGCGTCCCTTCAAAGAGACGGAGCTCCGTTGGTCCGTTGACGCGTTCGTATCTTTTTCAAGCCGATCCGATCTGTTTAAGTGAAACTATCGCACCATGTCGCAGATTTGGTGACGCACGCCTTGTCACAAACAGGTACAAAGAAAGGTCCACTGATCAACTGCAATGTAATTCACTTCTCCTATCGCTACTATTGTCCTGGCCGCTGTATTGTACATGTGCCTCTCGCCTGCTTAGTGTGAGCGCTGGCTGAGCTCCTGCACTGTATCTCGGAAAAGCGGGTCGAAGAACGCCTTCCACTCGTCGTAAGGGATCTCCTTGTCGTTCGAGTTGTAGTCCTTCTTGGCTTTTGTCATCTTGATGTCCTTGCCGCCACGGAACTCGTGCCAGAGGCAGCCCACAAACTGGCACAGGTTGCGGTAGCCCCAGCGTTTCTTCTTGCGCGGGAAGATCTCGATCACGAGCGTCTCTGGACGCGTCCATAACACGTTGACCATGCCCGCGCCGTGCATTCCGATCACCACGTCGCTCTCGACCATTATACGCATCTGTTCTGCAAGCGGGATCTGCACAAAGTCGATCGACTGGAACGTGCACGCGCCATGCTCGTACAGGTTCTTGCCCGTGTTCTCGGTCGCGTTATGGTTATATTCGCGGCGCATGGCCTCCATAATCGCGTCTTCGTTGCGCCAGATGCGCTGCAGAGGTCGCCCACTGTACGGCCTTCGCGTGATCACCGTGATCGTGCACGTCTTCGGGTCGTTCTTCTCGAGTGACACACCGAGCGTCGAGAGCGAGTGAGCGCGGAAGTCCGTGATCAGAGCATTGCGACGGCACGGCTCAAAGTCGTTCAGATGGCGCATCATCGGACCGGAGAACTCGAAGGGCGCGACAAGCGCCGAGTCGAAGTGCACGACCTTGCGCAGCAATGCGTCGCCGTGGATGACCTGGTGGTTGGGCGCCAGCACTTTCTCCTGCAGCATGTCAATGGGCGACGGAAAGCCCTTGTCCAGGTACACGAGCTGCGTGTTGGCCGTGGTCCAGCCGATGACCTTCATCATGAGCCAAGTGTTGAGCGTGGCAGAGATCTGGAAGAACGGGTTGTGGTCGTCGCGGCGCGAGATCAGGATCACGTTCGTGTCACTGAAGCGCTTGATCTCGGCGCTGCCGTGGAACTGCGTGCCGCCCTCGTGCATGCCCATGATCCAACTGCCGCACACCATGTAGTTCTTCTCAGCGTCCTTGGCGAAGATGTCGCGCCAGATACGCGGCTGACCGTGGGCTTCGTTCTGCTTGGTAGCGCACGAGCACTTGGGCACGGCCGGAACGTACCAGAAGCGTGGATCGTGGGCTGCGCCGTCGCGCGAGATGTCCTTGATGGGCTTGTACACTTTGGTGCGGCGCATGTCCAACCGCAGGTGCTGGAACTTGGTGCTTAGGATGTCGGCCTCGCGGCTGTCGTAGACCGTGTACGTCGAGGGGATCACATCGCCGTTCGCTGGCTCAGTGCAGAACTGACGCGCGATCGACTGGATCTGCGGAATCATGCCGTAGTCGCGCTCCACGTGGCAGTTGTCATTGGGCAGCTCTGTGACCTCTGGATCCGGCTCGTAGTCGCTCGAGTCTTCCACGCTGCTGTCCTTCTTGGCCTTGGCCGCTGCTGTTGCGTTCACAGCGGCATGCGTTGGGCTCGCGGTCTCAGTGTAGCCGCGCGTGCCCTGCACGACCTCCACGAGGCTGCCGCGTAGGTTCATGAAGCTCACGAGGTACACGAGCACCACGACAGCGCCCACGCCGCCCACGAGGTACTTGCGCCACCGGCCGGAGCTGAGGACGCCGCTGAGCTGCTTGCTGCTGACGCGCATGGCTGTGAGAGCGAGGGAGTCTAATGGCGAATGCGCGACCTGCGACCGGAGCTCCTGGTTTGATAGGTTCGGATTAACGAGCCGAGGACGATCGTTCAGCGGTTTTGCTCGTAATAGAGGACCTAGTTTTACTTCAGCTTTGCGAGGGATGCGAGACGGTATAAACCTACCCTACCCCGTTATGTGATAAAGAATGCATCTGTCTGACGTGGAGACTGTTGAGTGTATATGGTATACACTATACACTATACGACGAGTTATCAACTTCACACGGAAAAATGTTGCATGGACTCTGTCGGGAGCCAATATCTGGTAGGTAGGTTGACTGAGATCGATGGATGGTTCGGACGAAGCAACTGCTCTGGCGCATGCACCATTGGTTGCTGTGGCGTACAATACTACAGTAAGTATATTCCTATACAGTACACACCACGATTAATAGTCGTCAATCTCTTATGGTGAGAACAGTAATTCAACCTGCTGATTAATGGCAACTCGGCTGTTATCTTGGCATCAACTATTACAGCGCACGTCTTTCCTATTAATCCATGTCACCAGTGATCTTGAGAGAGAAGTCCTACGCACCAGCGTGGTGGCGTGCGACTGCCTTCCTACAGTATCAAACTGAATCCCTTGTGCTTGATGGATAAGTATAAGCAAGTCCCGATTGTGTCAAATGACATCCGGATACAGTTTGATCATATCCCTGGTAAACTCAATAATTTCAACGACTCATAGCGAAGGAACAACAAAACCTGCAAACGGAGGATGTTGTGTGGTCGCTTCTGACCAATGCTCCAGTACAGTACCAACTCCCTAAGCTACGGTTGCCTGTGCCTCAGCGTGTGCTCACCATGCGTACATCCTCATCCATTACATTCTCTTCTGTCCCCTCTTTCGGCCGCCGTTGGCTTGGTCCCACAAGCTCTTCTCCTTCTCATCTGTTCGTTTCGGTGGCTATCACTGACAGAACATTCGAAAAATCTAATCCAAGCAGTCCAACACAGGAACGGCTTCTATTGAGGTCATATCATTCTATGTCCACTTCTGTTGTGATGATGTACACAAAAGGCGGTAAACGCTAACTCCACACACAAATTGTTTGCGTTTACCGCTCACGTGGTTGAAGCCTCGTGTGCATTTACCGATATCCTACCGGTACGATACCGTGCATAGATGCCCCGTCAGTCTTCCCCCAGCAGCAGAAGCAAGAGATATGGGTCGTGAAGCGAGTGCCGTTGTGCTGGTGCGACTGGCGAGCCCGCATGACTCTGCAGGAGAGTCTACCACCACGAGTGTGGGGCTCTACGTCGGCATGTCCGGCCAGGAGCTGCAGAGCGTAGTGCAGGCCACGCTGCGTCTATCACCGGAGGAGACCTGCGCAGGTTTCCTCGTGGAATCTACGGCCACGGGCAAACGCAAGCATCAGCTACGCGGCAAAATCGTGCCACTGTCGCTGGTCTGTCAGCATCCAGAGCTGCTGGCGGGAGGTGTGGCGCGCCCGCTGCTGAGCAACACCAAGAACAATTCGTCGGAAGCGGTCGAGATTGGGAGCAGTGCCAAGCTGGCAGCAGTCAAGGCGCGATTAGCCACGCTGATCGCTGCGCTAGTAGAAGACAGTGCCATGTCCAAATTCGAGGCCGCAATCCTCAGCGAGATGTGCGAGCAGCGCGCGCCTCAGATCCTCGACAAGATGCAGAGCGACCAGCTGAACGCGCACCAGAAGCGCGCGTATCTGCTGTCGTTAGTGCATCCGCCAGCTCAAGCAGTAGCGCCGTCGACTGTGATCATCCCCAGCGAGCCTCTGCTTCCTGCTCAGCAGGCGAATGGCTTACGCTCGCCTCCGACTGTGGCTGGCCCCGTGGCGCTCGTGAGCAGCAAGGTGGCCTCCATCGCCAACACCGTGTTCTCTCCGCAGGTGCAGACGGAGATCCGCACGGCAGCGACAGCCTACCGAGACCAGCAGAGTCGTCTTAAGCATCGTACTCTCACAGACGCGCGCTGTGGTCAGCTACTGGAGCTTCTGGGCATTGTCGAGCGGCTGCTGAACCGCCATGCGCTGCCAGAAGAGCACGGACTGTATCTGATCCAGCTCACGCTCTCGGAGAACCAAATGGTGCTGAGTGCCCTGCAATCGTCCAAGACCGATGGCAACGTTGGTGAGTTGGAGAAAACGTTGCAACGACTTGCGTCTGTCGGCTGCAACCCGCCCACGACACCTCAAAGCAGCCGAGTGAACGGCAGCGCCAGTCCGTCTCGTAGACGCCCAGTGGCTGCTGCTTCACCCAAGCGAACGACAGGTAGCGGAAGACCGACTCAGCTGCCGCCGCAATCCGCGGCGGTTGGCCTCCAAGCGCCTATCGTGCGCCCGCTGGCGTTGCTGCAGACCCTGTACCAAAAGCACATGCTCACGACGCTGGAAGTCGACATCCTGCGTGCGTTGGTGAAGCAGCAGGACTCGCATGTGCTGCGTGCGATGAGCGCATATACGTTTTCCCGAGATCTCCATGCGCTGCGAGCAACGCTCGTGAGTATCGTTGAAGAAATCACGATGGAGCTAGGCGACGATGAGAAGACGCAGCCGTTTGAGCCGATCGAAGAGAAGGACGATGATGACGATGAGGCCGAAGCACTGGTCGCAGCTGCCATGGCGCACTGGCAGCAGCATCTGCACCAGTTCCTCATGCACTGGGGCACCAACAATCTCCTACGACCCGAAGACGTCCAGGTACTGGGTCGCATGCTTGCTGAGAGCCACAATCTGCTCCAAAGTGCCTACGAAGTCTACGCCAGCGATGAAGACGAGACGGAGCTGCTTGATACCTTGCAGCGCATTGCCAAGCTGCAGACCCAGGCTCATGATCGTGAAGCCATGCAAGCGTTCGTTATGCTTGTGGACTCCCACTGTGACGTCTTGCGCGAACAAGAGAAGGCGCTGGTCAAGGAACTGTTTGCGCGCAAGGACGAACTGGTGCGTGCAGCCTGGGAAGTCTTTGAGGTAGAGAGGAACGTGGCTGAGCTGGGCGATACGCTGCTTCGCATCGCGCGCTTCACAAGCCGAAAAGACACCAAAGTGCGTCTTGTCGAGGTCGTTGGTGAAATGCTTCGTCGTCAACTGATTCAGTCGCACGAGGCTGACGGGCTTATCCAGCTTTACGAAACTCGCAACGAGGCGATGCTCGCTGCTAATGAAGCCTTTGAGGCCGATGGGGATGTCAAGGAACTGGTTGAAACGTTGCTGCTGGTCGTGAAGCACGCTGATTTCGGCGGTCCTCCTCGATGCACGTCTCCACGAGGAACGACTGTCAAGACAGTGGCTCCACTATCCCCTGGAAGCGAAGCACAGGCTGTCTCTAAACTCATTTGCGCGCTTAGTGCTGCAGGCAAGCTTTCCAGTTGGCAGGTGGACATTTTGAACGCACTTGTGGCCGGCAATGATGATCGACTGCTGGCTGCTGTGGATCTCTATCACGAAGATCGCAATGTGCATGAACTGGTAGACACAGTGTGGCGCCTTTGCGAACTCGTGGCGTGGCAGACGAACAAGCACATGATCGTGAACGACTGGATCATCCCGCTGGAAATGGCCGGACGAATCGCATCTCGTCATGTGCTGGCCAAGCTCACGAACGAGCGTGATGACCGTGTCATGGCTGCTCTTGTAGTGTTTCTGGGCGATCACGACGGCGATGAATTTGCTGATACGTTGGAACGTATTTCACGCCTTGCGAGTCTGGATCTGAAGAATCCCAAGACTGGTGGCGAGGAGGAAGATTCAGCTTTCGATGAACAAAAGGTGTACAGCATTCTCGAGGCGCTCAGTGTGAATGGTTACCTCACCAGCGACGAGTTAGCTGTCGTGAAAGCTTTGCTGACGAAGCGAGACGCTCGTGTCCTCGCAACCTTTGACGTTTTCGACTCAGCTAAGGATCCAGCAGATCTGGCTGACACGCTGCAACGCCTTGTAGCCACTGCATCAACAAGAAAGGGCGAGCAGAAGCGCGTGGCATCGTCAGCTGTCATGGAGAAGCAACTGCTTCATTTTGCGAGTGAGTTAGCGCTAAATACCGAGGAGCTTGCAGCGCTTAAGCGATCGATCACAAGGAACGATCCAATTCTAGAAGCAGCTATTGAAGTCTATGAAATGGAGCACGATGAGGTAAGCCAACAGCACGTCGAAGCAAGAGTTATGGGGTAGTAACACCATGTTTTATTTGTAGGACGATCTCAAGGACGCACTGCGTCGTATTGCGTTGCATTTGGTTGCATCCGAAGGACGAAGCCTTGCGTAGAAGACCTATTGGACCAGCTAATTTGTCTGCAATGAAGTCAGCCAGAGATCGATGGTGTATTCGATCGTTTATGCAATTCACTGTTCTGTGTCTGGTTACAGATTACGTTTTGGTGGCAGTGAGAAACTTTGCCGAATGTCTATGGACACGTTTGGTACGTGATGTAGAAGTGCATGCCGTTGGATTCAACCGTGATATCGGTCGAGTCGATCGCGATCTGCACGTCCTCGTCCTCGAAGGCGCCCTTGACCGCCGTCACGGCCGCGTTGATGCGGAAATTTGTGGTGGTGAGTTCACAACGTGACCAGACGACAGCCCCAGCAGCCAGTCTGTTGGTGATCAAGATGTCGTCTTCAAAGCTCGAGTTCCAGGTTTTGACATAAGCTGGGCCTGAGTTGGACCCCGCAAAGAAGTAGTTGGCTTGGAACTTGGCCAGAGCATGGGGGGCGTCTGGCACGTAGCCGTAGCCACGATAGTCGACTTGGAAGACGCCGATGGAGATCCCAGGCAGCACAGACACGGGCAGGATGAGGTTACAGGCCTTTCGATCACGCAACATTGTCGAAGTGGTTGCCGCCGCGAATTGGGTGAAGAGCATGGACACAATCTGTCCATCCGTTGAGACTACGGCCGTCACTGTCGACCCATCGGGGCAACCGGAGCCTCCAAACGAGGGCATGCCGAGTTGAAACACAGGATCGGCGGCACGGACGAACATAAACGACAGAGACGACGACAACACGAAAGACAGCACGAGAAGAGAGACGGCCTTGAACATGGTACGATGGTTGGCTGAACTCACGAGACGATGGTGGTGGTAGTAGTGGCTGGTCTGTACAAGAACGCTTGGTTCTTGTCGGGTAGAAGGCAGAATGCAAATTGCAAAGTGTGTGTGCCACCAGTGGCATTAAGCTACCTGCCGGCCGTTAAAAGGCATCACTTCTTGGATCCGGACACGCTGCAGCTTCAGCGAAAGGTTCTTGTTCTGAAAAGCAGCGGCATGAAACAGCTCTGGCTACTTTAATGCTGCAGCGTCCCATGCTCCTGACCAGTAGCAATGCAGTATGAGTCAGGGTTTCCAGCTGAATACTGGTATAACACTGCAGAGCCAAGTAGCAAAAGCGACTGAGTGGATAGACTAACTTTGATGCATACCCAGTCTTCATTGCATTTGGATCATTAGCATCTAATGAAGTGGAAGCGAATTCGCTGGTCGTTTCGTTGGATCAATACGGAGCTACTACTGGAGCTCCTGGAAACGCCTTGTGCTGTCTCTCGACTGACTGATAGATGGGTCACACTGTTCTCTCTCTGAGACCAGTAACATTGCGCACTGGAAGCTGCACATTCAGCATTTGAAACGCATTCCTAGTGAGTTTCGGAATCGGCCAAAGCTTCTCGACACTGAAACCAAAAGCCTCAACAAGCCAAGCAGAGCGAGTCGGTGTCTTCCCAATTGCTTGGGCGGATCCGAGAGCACATAGATAAGGTGGCTAGTAGGTCGAGGGGCTCGTGAGCCAGTCCTCGGACAGCACAGTGCCGGAGAACTCGGACCGGTCGCACGACGCCGAGCGCGAGTGCGAGATGGACGACCGGCCGCCACCAGTCTCATGCAGTCCGCCCCAGCCGCCGTGGCAGTCCCAACACACACGGATCTGCACTGTGCCGACACCGAAGAGATTCACGACCTCTTTGCCGTAGCAGGCGCAGCACACGACCTCTCCACACGCTCCGCAGTTGACGCGCTTGGACAAGATGGACCGGAAGTTCTTGAGGCACCGGTTGCAGCTCTTGGCCGAGCGCTTGGACGGCCATTGGGACTTGGGCACGAACCTGGACGTGTCCAGTTGCTTCCGTCGGAGAAACGCTGTGAGTCGCGTGAGCTGCGCACCAAGACGCTCCATGTAGATCCGCTGGGTCAGCATCTGCGGTGCAAAGGTGGTGCTGGCTCCAGCGCTGAGCTCGACCACGTACACGATCTTGGTGGTCTGCTCCATGCTCTCGCCGTCCGGATGCGGCCGCAGGTGCGTGCGGAAGTACAAGCCCGAGCACGTGAGCATGTCGCGTCGGATGGAGACCTGCTTGGGGAAGTCGGCCAGCTGAATGGACTCCCAGACGCAGTAGCCTGTCGTGACCTGCGTCTCGTGGTCGTGGTGCAGATTCGTGGCCACAGCGAGACACAGATCTCGGTTGTCCATGAACGCCGCGGTCTGGAAGCTCGAGTAGGTCACGTAGATGGACGCGAAGGGCTCCATGGGCGTCGGCGCAGCCACAGTCTGCACCAGTCGCGTCTCGAGCAGGTCATCAAACAGCACACGCGTGTTCTTGACCAGCGCTTCCTGTGTGCTGGCCACGAACAGCGGCATTAGCTCCTGCGCCGACGTGCGCGTGTGCGTGACGCAGCAGAAGCGCGTGCCCGAGGCGCTGGAGTTACTGCCTGTGCTGCTGTTGCTGCCTACGCTGCTGCTGTGGTCGCGGCTTGTTCCAGTGTAGAACGAGATGTTCTTCTTGCGCATGGTGGGCTTCCAGGTCGCCGGGCCCTGCGTTACGCCGGCCAGGAACTGCTCCACGGACGCAGCCATCTGCGTCTTGACCTCGTCTATCTGGCTCGGCATGAGCGGTCGGTACAGCCGCCGCGCCGAGGATGTCCCGCCGCCGCGGTCGGCCGATCGCACGCGCATGGACGCCCGCATGGCCGATTGAGTGGTAGTGCGCGCAATCGCGAGCGCCTGCCGCCAAGTACGATCACGACGCCACACAGTCCATCCTTGGGCGCCCGCCTCTGGACCAGTATCCAGGCCCTTCCATGCCCCAAGGACGTCCCTGGCCATCGAAAAGTCCACGACAGGCTTTGTGGGTGATTTGACAATAACAAATTCATACCCAATTATCCAAGCGTTTAACTAGATTTATGTTATAAAATCCATGTGTTAAAAAAGCATTTACCTGTGTAATGGGTAAAAACCCTTTGAACTGAAGGTGTCAACGTCATTCTTGCGCTCGTCCAGTTGTCTGTTGGCATCGTCACGTGCGCGGATTCTCTCGTCACTCCATCCGGCTCTACTGTACACTGTACAGTGGTCCGAACTTATTAATGTGGTGGACATGAATTCATTCCATTCACCTCACGTTGCTCAGCGTCCACAAGAGATGTCACTCTGCTTGTGCTGCATCGCTTGGTAATCATCGAGTGGATATGGTCCAGATCTCCTGATAGGTGATGGATAGTGACCACGAAAGCGGAGCCTGCTAGCCCCAGCGCATCGGCAATACAATCTCCTAAACGAAGACTTGAGATCGATCCAGTGAACTCCTTTACCTCACGATGCACATGCGGATCTTCATCTGTGCGCATGTCAAGCCCACAACGCTCGTGAATCACCCAACAGTATCGTTCGTTACGTTATGATTGCGTCACTCACTTCGTAGTAGTTAAGCGCCCCAAATAGATACAGTAAAACCCATAAAGAAATCAATATACTTGAAAAAGCAGTCAGAGCAGCATCATCACAGATGCCTCAAAGTCTTTTTCGATACAGTCTAGCTTGACGTGTTATCTTCTTGAGTATGCCTGTGAGGAACCCTTTTTCGATCGTAGTATCGAGAACAATGAAGATATGTTCAGCGGTCGGAGCTTGTTGATCCACAGCTGCTCACACGTCTCAAGATGCAGTTTCCATACGTCTCAATCACAAATCAACATCAGATCGCTCCACATGAATCGACTGAATCAATCGTAAACGAATAGACCCATCCCAATGGGACTCTTGAGAAGCAAAACGAGTCGGCGGAGCATTGATTGTTGTCCCAACGTACACATCGTTGCTCTTAGTGCAGATCCCTCTCGAGTTGAGCTCATGATTTATATCTCGCAGTGCTAAAATCAAGATGATTTACACCATCGGCGTTACAGTTATGTCGCCTAGGGAATTACATGGCACGTCAAAGTAGGAATATATCGCAGCGAGTCTATCGTCGGAAATATCTCTTGGAAAACGAGATAAATAAAGCAAGGAAAGCAGATTCGTGCACGAAATATCAGTCTCATTCTATAAGACGTGATCGTAATGTCGATAGATTCTTTTCGGTCTTGACAAGTATTGGAACAGGGTTCAAATAGCAATCGTTGGTTTGACCATGCTGTTTACAGCACGCGTCACTGCAGCTCTCTCTATATATATCTGCATGCACTTGCTTCAAGAAACCCAGCTGGGTATGCTCTTGTGAGTATGCTGGAGAGGAAAGCTAAACGCAGTTAGCCTCGAAACTTAAGTTAACGCGCTTGTGCAGCCGCTTCATCCGAAGAATACTTAAATGAAAGCCACTTGGGCCAAACCTTCCAAGCGAAGGAAAGAAACAGCGTATGTACGCTGCATGTATAAGTAGAAATGCGGTCCTGATCGAGATAACTGGCCGAGACTGCGTGGGCTTTGGTTTCTAGTTCGAGATTTCTTGGACTTATGTTGCTTTAATGATCATAATTATGCATCCATACCGGGAATCTGGTTCGCCGCAATGACGGTAAAAGGAAGGGGAAAGAACGTCAACAACATTCTACAAGGAGGAGAGCAGTAGCAGTATATCCACTCGCCGCTCCGATCGCTGCAAAATCTAGAAAAGAAAGTGAAAACAACAGTACAGCACTCGGTGAACTCGATTACCATAATGCGCTCGCATTGTAAAAAGGAGCGATCACTCGTTCCTTTTCGTGTGTTGGATAAAGTGTCGTGTCCAGCGTGATTCGTAAACAGAAACCCGTTATTTACGGGTATTCTGTGTTCACATGCTTCCGCTTGAAGATTGTGTGAACACCTGACGCTGCCTTTCCCTGGATGGCACTCAGTCAAAGGATCAAGAGAGAGAGAAAGAGAGAGAGAGCAACAAGCCATGGCGTCTTCAAGACGTCAGCGCCAATTCGATGGACGCAGAGCCACGCATATGAGCACATCGGCAAACCAAGCAACAGAGACGAGTCCGCACGTGTCGCCACTGCTGGAGCAGGACGCCCGAGTCCTCCCAAGTGACGCCAGCATTGACGCACCGACCACGCTCTCAGTCGATGTCATCGACCTGGACGAGAAGCTTCGGGATCCCAATCAGGAGTGCGGCGCTCAGATGACTGGAGTGGAGATCTCTGGTGGCGACTCGGCGCACGTCTCGGTCCTCACGTTGGTGCTGGAGAAGCCGCGTCAAGAGCCCCCGCCAGACCTCCAGCGACAACCAACGGCAACAGGAAGCAGCCAGAAGACCCAGCACGTGGTCAAGACATTGGAGCCGAATCAGTGCACGTATCGCAATGGCCAGTGCAAGAAGCCACGAACCCTGAAGAACAATGGCGCACTGCATTCGCTGTGCGACCAGCATCGACGGCGATCGCTTGACAACCAGAAACGATTCGACCAGAAGCAGCGAGTGCGCCGTCTTTGCGAACAGCTGCAGCTACATCCTGACGCAGTGGATCCAGCATCGGCTGATTTTGTGATGACTCCGCAGTGCTATCTGATCTCGGATCAAGTCAACAGCGCTGTGGAACAAATGACGATGGCACAGTTCCGAATCCGGCAGGATATGACGCAAGACGCGTCCATTGCCGCATCAGAGCAAGCCCAAGAAGCTCAGGAAGAGCTGATTGACCAAGAGGATCGTCCTACGAAGCGCATGAAGGTCTATATCGTTTGAACCGACCTGCAATCTACTGGAAATTGCCTTTGCTTTGCGTCAAGCGTGAAACCAAGAGTGATTCAAATACATTTTCATTTCCCATGCTGGGCTCATCGAGCCCTAACGAGGTGACTAATTAGTCAATGACAATGGACCACGGGTGATCGCCCTTCCGGCCGTACTGGATATCAGTCATCTCCTTCCACACGCGCTCGGCCAAAGGGCCAGACTTGCCGTTTGTGCCCTTGAGCGGCACGTTCAGGTCCTCGCCCACGTAGTTGATGGCCGCGACAGGCGAGATGATAGCAGCAGTGCCTGAGCCGAAAATCTCCTGCAGACGGCCCTCGTGGGCGGCCTTCTGCACCTGCTTCATGGTCACGTTCTTCTCCGAGACCTTGAACTCGCCCCACTGACGCGCCAGCTGCAGGATCGAGTCACGCGTGATACCGGGCAGGATATCACCGCGCGTGAGCGGAGGCGTGACCAGCTCGTTCTCGCCTTCCTCGTTGATCCAGTGCACAAAAAGGTTCATGGTACCGACCTCCGTGATCTCGTGGTCGGGGCCGAAGATCCACAGGTTCTGCGAGTAGCCCTGATCAGCGGCGTCCTTCTGCGGCAGGATGCCCGGAGCGTAGTTGGCACCGAGCTTGTAGCCACCAGTGCCACCAGGCCAGGCGCGCACGAAGTCGTCGCTGGTAAGGAGCTTCACAGGGTTGAATCCCTCTGTCATTCAAAGCCAGTGGATCAGCACTTGAACTTTAAAGTAGTATCACTTACGGTGCAGACGTACCGCGATAGTAAGGGCCGACGGGTGACAGGATGATGAAGATCTTGGCCTTAGTCGACGCGGCGACACCAATGTGCGACTGCAGCAGACAGGATGCGTTAGATTCTCATCCAAGCACTACAGACCATTCATCGAATGCAGACTTACGTGAGTACTGATGCCCGTCGGACGAATGTACAGTGAGTAGCCGTCGCCCTTGGGGATCCAGTCCTTGTCCAGCATCACGAGCTCTCTGTTCAAGCCACGCAAATACCGCATTAGAACCACTCATCTTGCTCTCCCATCCAGTCAGTTAACGTACTTGAGGCACTCGGTGAGCTGGTCGCCGTCAAAGTCTGGCAGCAGCAGACGCGCCATGGAGGACCGCAGCCGCTTCATGTTCATGTCCGGGCGGAAGAGACGAATCTTGCCATCCACGTCCACGTACGCCTTCATGCCCTCGAAGCACTGCAGCGCGTAATGGAGCGCCGAGCTGGCCGGGTCCATGGGAATCGGGCCGTACGGACGGATCACGGGGTTGCCCCAGCCTTTGCCCTGCTCCCAGTCCACCTCGAGCATGTGATCCGTGAACGTAGTGCCGAAGGTGAGCTGCTCCTTGGGCACCTTGGCCTTAGGGCTCGTGGTCTTGTGCACCTCCAAATTGGCGACCTATCGAAGCATCCATGCATTACATTCAATTGCGCGGCTCGTAGATACGCTAGCGAGACGGGGAAAGCGGCCACACGCACATTGATGTTAGCAGCAGTGGATGCAGCGCGAGCGACACTGCGGGGGGCGACCATGGCAGCAGTAGCGCGAGTGAGAAGTGAGCGCATGGGCAACATCTTGAGCTTCGCTTCCAGAGCTCTTGTGAAAATGTCCCAAAGCAACCAGCTGGCAGGTCATTTGACCCACACTAAATACAAAGGTCCACTATTAAAAATCAATTTGCATGTATTTTATTGGCTAAAATGAATATTTCATGCCACCAGAAGATCTTTCATTGGGGACAGAAATGGTCCACTGAACCAGCCGCAGTCTGCGCAAGGTGTTTGCGCAATGCAGGCGTATGCAGCGCCAAGGAATACGCGCGCTCTTGCTGTGAAAGCTGCTTCTTATGGTGATGTCCATGGTGGTTTCTGCTTGAAGCCAGCATGAGGCTGTTTATCTGTGAACTTCAAGAGCGAACGGATGGCTGTGATTGGCTGGAAATAATCGCAACATCAATCTGCGTGATTATCTTCAAGCGAGTCCAAGCATCAGACCTGCTGATTACGAGTGCCGCTTCGTTTGGGTTTGTTTGCGCAATTGGTTCAAGCGATTGGCTGGCTGGCTGGCTGGCTGCATGGAGAACCGCGATGGGGAAGCATCCAAGCACCGCGATTAGATGCTTGCTGGATATAGTAACAAGTCTCAATGGAGCCCACTGGTTGGTGTTCCGACGGCTTCAATGGCTCCAGCCGAGCGCTTGCTGAGAAGTGGCCTGCATGACTAGTAGCCGTTTACTGCCTTGGTGGCAGCTTCAAGATGACTATAGTACTAACAAGGGCAAATGCCCCAAAAACAAGATAATCAAAGCAACTGTGGCCTCAACGGCTCGCAAGGGTTTTGCAACGGGACGCTGCTCGGTTATACCAGACGCAGACCGTTCTGTGGAATCTTACGCGATTCGTGAATACCAGCGAGTGAGTTCGACGCAGTTGCTCCAAACACGAACTGTGGCAGCAAGGGGTCAATCCTTTGCTACAACTGGTGGCTGTCGATTGTGAGACAGAGCACAGGCAGATCTGCGTGATATTGACGTAAATTGGTACTGCACGTGCTGAGCTCAATCCCGAGATAAATGGTGGATTCAAACAGCATCCAGTATCTCTCGATATGAGAATTGCAGACCTCGATCCACAACTGCCCAACTGTTTCTTACAACGAGCCCGAACCATCAAATGCCATGCAAAAGCTTACGAAGTGCGTCCACGGCCATGTGCTGCGAATAAAACTGCGCCACTGAGTGAGCGCCTGGGTGGCTTTTGATCAAGTGCCCAAAGAGACGTGCTTGACATTGCTTTTGACAGACTCAGTGCTCACGTTCGAGTCTGTGAGCTGCACTGTGCCAACCGTCAGTAACAATCAGTCGTCATGCCTTTGTAGTCGCACAACATAATGACGGAGCTTTGTAGCGATCAAGCAACGTAACGTAGCGATCTACATCGTAAGCAACTTGATCTTTTGCCAACTGACACATTGCTGCATCTAAGCATGAGTTTTGAATTTGAATTAGCGCCTTCCTCTCTCAATCTCAGTACTTATTGCTGCGCCAGAATGCGTTCGACCAAGCTGATGAAGTAATTCACATCCGTGATGGCGGCAAACGGCTCAACGCGCTGTAGGTACTTGCCATTGGCCTTGGAGAAGGGCACGGGAGCACCAGAGTCCGCATTACGTGCGTCCACAATGTGGGCATGGTGGGCTTCGATGTGGTCGTCAAAGAAGACCACAACGTCATCGTTCTGGGCCTTATCGTCCACAAGTAGCAGCTTGCCGTACTCGCCGTTCTCCGCGTGAGCGCTCCACCACTCCCAGTAGTCACGCAGCGCCAATGTCTTGCTAGGCAGCGCCAACATTTGCGAGAGACGCTGTTGGATGGCCGGGAACCCGCGCACGATCTCCACGGATTCCGGCTGCGTCGCGTAAAAGGTCGAGACTGCATCTGCGTCGCTCTGGTGGGCGCTCGAGAATGGCACCTTGGTGAGTGTGCCGACCGCCAACACAGTGCCATCGGCGCCATAGCCATCACGGTAGAACGTCCCAACATGCTGGCCCGACGTGCTGAGCTTGAAGCTCTTAGGCAGCGTGAAGCCGGACGGATGCGATCCCTCGGCCAGCAGCTCCAGCTCCTTGGCGACCTCCGGGATATCGTCGCCAAACGTGCGGAACACGAGCTTGAAGTCGTACTTGTCGCTCGAGGTCGCTAGATACGACAGGAACTGCATGAACGACGGCAGCAGATAGTACCGACCCTCGCTCCAGGCCTCCTGCAGTCGCGATGTCGGCATACAGGCCGCCAGTTTCTAAATGCATTGCATCATGAGGTCATTAGATCGCCTGAAGGGATTCCTTTGGCTCAGGGTTTTACTACCTTGGCAGCCTCTCGCTGGGCACCAACAGGGAAGTGGAGCTTGTCCATGACCTCATCGAACGATGCTCGCACGCGAGCCCCGGGACCGCCTTCGCTTGTGAACGCGGACTGCAGATTTGTGCGCGTCTTCTTGGCCGCTCTGCAAACAGATCGCCCAGTCAGTATCAAAGAGGGAGGGACAGCAAGCGCTCCGTCTCACTTGTTAAAGGCCTTGATCTGGTCGATGGCGGCCTTGTCTTCGCCCTTGAGGCTCTGGTACGGATACGCATCGTCCACGAACTGCTTGTACGTGATCAACGGGCTCGAGACGTCCGCTGGCGGCTCGATGGACGAGCTCTCGGAGAAGCAGATCCACGAATCGGCCGCGCCCACGTGGCCCCACGTGCACTCGGAGAGCAGATAGTTGACTGTGTTCTCCATCGTGCGGCCGCCCGCGGCGTCGGACATGAGCACCGTGCGGTTCAGGTCGAAGTGCAGTACCACATTGCGGCGCTTGGTGGCCATGGCTGTGCGTTCCGAAATGAGAATTGCCGTGGTCAATCTAATTTCGGATGTTGCGCGAAGGTCGCTTGAACGGAATGCGACTCACACCAGTGGTGCATTCATTCTCTGACATGCGCCGCGCTCTTCGACTCGTGGCCCGTCGGCCGCCGCTCAGTGGCAGCGGAGCGCTCATCAGCAGCACGCGCTTGGCCAGGAGCGTGGTGCCGTATGAAGTGGTTCTGCTGCGTGCCCACATGACGGCACTACGAGCGATGAGCAGCTCTGCTGCTGCAGTGCATCATTTGCATGACACCGCTCCAGGTACGGAAGGCGTTGACTGGCGGCCATCTTGCAGCAGCTGACTTACATTGATCACATGATTGAATAGCTGTCGTGACCCCAAACGGCCCGGCTGTGTGGTCCAGTGAGCTGGCCAGAAACATGCACAAGAAGCTGCGCTCGTTCCCGCGCAACTACGAGGTCAAAGAGCTCGCGATCGAGGCCGGCGTGAACCCGAACGAGTGGTCAGTGGCCGCCACGGCCTTCCGCAAGTCGTTCATGAGGAGCCCTGAGAAGTATTTCCGTGACATGAATGAGCTGCACGAGTTTGTGGCCGGACTGGATCGCAAGCAGCCAAAGCACCACTACGGCAACGGCAGCAAGGCCTTCCAGTTCTACCCGTTCTTCCTAGCCTTCGCCAAGGAGGCCAACTACGTGCCGCCCAGTGACAATGACGCATTCACGCTGCAGGACCTGACGGATCTGCGTCTACCACATGAACTGTACCCTCGCGCGGCCGCCATGAAGCGCCATATCATCTACCACGAAGGCCCGACCAACAGCGGCAAGACGCATGAGGCCCTTCAGCGACTCAAGCAGGTCGGCGAGGACGGCGGACTCTACTGCGGACCGCTGCGGCTATTGGCACTGGAGATCTACGAGCGTATGAACATGGACGGTCACTACACATCTCTGGTCACAGGCCAGGAGAAGAAACTACTGCCGCATGCCACGCACGTATCCTGCACTGTCGAAATGGCCAACATCAACCGACGATGGGACGTCGCTGTGATCGACGAGATCCAGCTGATCGGTGATCCACAACGCGGTTGGGCCTGGACACGTGCGCTCTTCGGGCTGCAGGCCAATGAGATCCACGTCTGCGGGTCCAGCGAGGCAGTAGATCTCGTGCGCAAGTTCGCTGAGACCACGGGCGACACATTCGAGCTCAAGTCGTACGAGCGTCGGTCGCCGTTGGCCATCGCGGAGAAGGCGCTGGGCTCGTATCGCCACGTCAAGTCTGGCGACTGTGTCGTGGCGTTCTCGCGTCGTGAGATTTTCCAGATCAAGCGTGACATTGAAGTGCACACAGGCCATAACTGTTGCATCATCTACGGCCAGCTGCCACCCGAGACACGCTCTCAACAGGCTCGCCTGTTCAATGCTCAGGGCAACGAGTACAACGTCCTCGTGGCGTCGGATGCTGTCGGCATGGGCCTGAATCTCAACATTGGCCGCGTGGTGTTCGCCAGTGTGAAGAAGTACACCGGGAATGGCGGCGGCATGGCTGATATCTCGCCGTCTCTGGCCAAGCAAATTGCTGGACGCGCTGGACGCTACGGCAGTGCGTACAGCGAGCAGGGCGGTGTGGCCACCTGTCTCCAAGACGCCGATATCCAGTACTTGCAAGACGCCTTCGCAGAAGCCCATGTCCCGCTCAAGTCGGCTGGACTCTTCCCGTCTTCGGACCAGATGGTGGAGTTTGCCAAGCAGCTTCCGGGCATCACAGATCTCGGGGATCTGTTGGACAAGTACGTGCTTCTTGCGCGTCTGGACGGCGACTACTTCCTGTGCAACCACGCCGACATGAAGGACGCAGCTGCGCTGCTACGTGAGATCGAGCTGTCGTTGTCGGATCGCTTCACATTTTGCATGGCGCCCATCAACTTGCGCAACCCGCTCGCTCGCCGTGTGTTTGTGGACTATGCTCGCGCTCATGCACTGGGTCAGAGCGTCAAGCTGGATATTTTCCTGCCGCGAAACGCACCGCACACGGCTGACCAGCTACGTGATGTGGAGATCAAGGCCCAGATCATCGATCTGTACCTGTGGCTCTCGTTCCGCTTCGAGACGACGTTCGTGGAGAACGATGCGGCCATTGAAATGAAGCAGCGCGTACTCGAGCTAGTGGAACAGGGTCTGCTCAACACGACGCACAACCGCGGCCAGAAGAAGCAGGCTCAGCAGCAAGAACGGTCGGGCGGTTGGCGACAACAGTCTAAGGATGCGGGAACTTCTACTCGGTTCCAGTACCAGCGTCCTCCCCGCCAGCAGCACAAGAGCTATACCAACAGCAACCAGCAGAGAGATCGCTCGCCGCGCCGTCCGAAATCGTCGACTGAGCCCGTCGAGCATGAAAACGATGGATTTGTCTCGCGCCTTCAACGCCAGTGGCAGAACTTCAAGCGCCAGTAATAGAGAATACAACAATTGATATCGAGATGTTCCTGGGCTTTCTCTTCCGTGGAATCTGTTGGAAATGATCTCAGCTCCATAGGAATTTGAATGCATACACTAATACCCGCAATCCGTCGAAGGTTTATTGGTTACGGTCTAGTCAATGACAACAGACCACGGGTGATCGCCCTTGCGACCGTACTGGATGTCCGAGATCTCCTGCCACAGACGCTCAGCCAAAGGACCAGCCTTGCCATTCGTTCCCGTCAGCGGCACAACCAGATCCTCGCCCAGATAGTTGATT
>JAADVW010000540.1:0-23517 GCA_023335875.1 Elongisporangium prolatum | reverse complement strand
TCTGGGACGTGTGCAATTTGATCGCATACGTGAGGAATGCGCTCGGGAATTGCGTCGTCTTGTAGTTGACCGATCCCGGATGCACACGCACGAATCCATGATCACGCTCACGAAGCTGCAACCCTCGCTTGGACTCTTGCTGGTTCTGCTCGATACGAACGAGGTTTGGCGTCAGACCAGCATACACAATAGCAGCGATGGTGGCCACGTTCTCATTCGTCATCATCTGTGGTGGTGTCGAGTTCTGGCGTTTGGACAGGAACCCAAGTTGGGTCACGAGGTTCTGGAACTGCTTCTTGAGCTTCGTGATCTCCATAAGCGCGCGGCGACTGAGGAAGAACTGCTGACAAAAGGCCTTCTCCGCCTTGTTGTTCTTTGTCACAAGAAACTGCTGTCGCCATTGCTCGTAGGCGTTCACATCGGTCAGTAAATCGCTTTGCCCCACAAAGAACTTCTTCCGAGCCGCTTGCATCTCTGCATTGCAGCCAAACGGAGCGACAAAGGGAGACTTGGTTTCCAGGATCGCAGCGCAAGTTGAGATGGCGTCAAAAACGTGGAAGATCGCTCCAATGAGCAGCATCTTGCCCACTTTAATGTCCGTAGGCAATTGAGCGAGCAAGCCGCCTAGTGGTGTCAGGGTTTCGTCTTTGGGGTTGAGAGCGCCCACTTCATACAATTCGCCAAGGGCATCGAGAACATTGGACTCATTTGGGGGATCCAGACAGCCGCCCAGGAACTCTTGGCATGAAGTAGACACACCAAAAGTCTTGATCTGAAGACACAGAGATGCCAACGGAGCACGCTTGATCTCTGCGATGGGCTGCTCATCCATCGTACTCCGGTAGATGGATCGAGGGAATAATCGGTAGCACATGCCACCGCTGGTTCGTCCCGCACGGCCCATTCGTTGTTTGGCATTGGCGCGAGAGATCCAAACTTCCTCCAGCACGTTGGTCCGTCGAGTGGAATCATGACGCATCTCCTTCATTTTCCCGCTATCAATCACGATCTTGACGTCTTCGATCGTCAATGACGTCTCAGCGATATTGGTCGTTGCGATAATACGAATGATGCCCTTGGGCATGCGGAAGATGCGCTGCTGGTCCTGAGGGGATAGAGATGAGTGCAGCGGAATCAGATCGAATTTGCGCTCGTCGCGGAATACACGATGACCAGCCAACATATCAAGCAGCGTGCTGATCTCTTGCATACCAGGAAGAAACACCAGAATCGACGCACTGGATTGCTCAACTGCATCGTGCAGCATCGCGGATTCGCTCACAAGATGCTCAATCAGTTCTTGGATTAGCTCATAATTGATAACAAATGGATCAATCACGTCAAGCGACTTCAGCGTCCGTTCACTGTACTGCGCCTCCTCTTCGGTCGTCCCCACTTGCCTGGCTCTGCTCTTTCCAGACTCAGAAGTCCATGACACTTTCTGATTGAACGAAGTGCCCCCTCTTCCTGAAATCTTCACAACAGTGGATTGCTGTGTCGTCTCAATCGGACGGTACGAAGGCGAGCTTTCGTCCACGATGTACTGCGTCGTTTCCAGCACGTCCTCAAGGAAGAATTCCTCAACAGGGAACGTTCGACCAGGTACCGTCAGCATCGGACATACATCTGCACCACCGAAATACTGTTGGAAGCTGGCCGCATTCAACGTAGCACTCATAAGAATGACCTTAAGAGGATGCTTCCTAGCGGCATTGGCGCTCTTCAGAAACTGACGAAGAATCGACAGCAGCACGTCGTTCTGGAGATCGCGTTCATGCACTTCATCCACAATGACGTGACTGATCTCGTGCTCCAGGGTGCTTCGCTCCTGCAGTCTTCGCAGCAAGATGCCTGTAGTGCAAAACGAGAGACGCGTGTTCCTGTTCATCTTGCTCTCCAGACGGATCTGGTACCCACACAGCGAATCTGGAGACGCCACAGCTGTCTCGCCGAGCTCTTGGGATACACGTTCAGCCAGACTGATCGCAGCAAGTCGACGCGGCTGCGTGCACACGATTTGGCTGGTTGCTCCGCGCACTTTGTTTACAAGCGCGTCTTCGAGTAGAAATTGCGGCACTTGCGTACTCTTTCCACATCCGGTTTCACCAGAAATCAGAATCACGTTGTGCGCAACTAACGCCTCCAGAACGTGGTTCTTGAACGAACTGATCGGCAGTTGCGTCTTCTGCTTGAGGTATTTGTCATTCGAGCGCAGATTCTTCTGGAATTGCTGCTTCAGTTTTTGTGAAGACGCTTTCATCTCCTCACTCTCAGGCTCATCGTACGGCAGAAGATCCGCTTCAGCACCGCTCATATCGCTCGCTGTCTTCACTGCATCCTCCGAATCAGACAGATCGACATCCCAATCGTCCACATCCCAATCCTCCAGCACATTGGCGGTCGGTGTCTCTTTCTTCTCGTTGCGCTCAGCACTTGACTTCACAGTAGTCATTGGCTCTTCTAATAGCACATCAGCCTTCTTCTGGGAAATCTCGGTGGGCAGCTGTGAGTAAATAGCATCGATGAGCGCATTAAACTCTTTCGCTTCCGCGTCGACGCTCGCAGCAGCTTCGACTTGTTTCTGCTTTACCCAGTCCATCCAAATCCCGCGATATAGCGGGGGCAGCACGCGGTACAGTGGCAGCTCTGGCATGAGCGCATACAGAGCATGAGTGGCCACCATGTCTTTAGCTTCGTCGATAGAGTCGAAGCCATGGGCAAGGTCGCTGGGATCCGAGACGGAGAACTCCTCCTTGTGCGTCTTTTGATCCAAAACGAGTGAGTACAAATACCGACGCGAGTTGGCCATCGAGCCTCGTTTAAAGTTTGGTCGAGGCCACTTGTTCTTCTGGCAGTGCTCCTGCAAATGGTCACGAGGCGTTTTGCCAGTCCAAGTGGCAGCAGATGCAGCTCGTCCTGCGGCCTTCTTCCCCTTGCCACGCTTGCCCTTCCCTGCAGACGCTGGTTCATCCGGCAGAGTAATTTCTTCTTCCACAGGAGCGCTCTTCTGAATAGCGTTAGCAGATACGATGGTGCTCTCGGCTGCTTCAAGCAGACCGAACAGGCCACCAGCATCTTCGTCGTCTTCTTCGGCTTCGTTTGTCAGCTCTTCCTCTTCGCCCAAGCTAAAACCCATAGGCAAATCATCTTCAGCATCAGCAGTCGCCTGGCTTTCATGTTCAACCACAGCGCTTGGTATATCGACGACCTCCTCACCCACAGGCACTTTCTTGCTGCTTCGAGACTCTTTGACTCCCCTTATGGACCGCTGGCGAGCCAAATACTCAGCCTCGCTCCATCCTCGCTTGGTCATCCGAGCCTTAAGCTTCTGGACCTCCTCTGCAAGAGCCTTTTGCGCCTTCTTCTTCATGGATTTTTGCTCCTTGGCTTCTTTGCTCACTGTCAGAAGGTGCGTGAGCTCATTCTCCATCCGCATGAGCTCCTTGTCGGCCGTCGACGCTTGCTTCTGTTGATTTGCCGCAAGCTCTGCTTCCTCTTGCCGACGCGCCTCTTCCATCTCTCGCTGCGCCATCATCTGCACGTACTGCTGTGTCCAGGACAGCGCGCTTTTGGTTTCTTCACTCACCGTCGTGTTTTCTGGCAGCGCTTGTTCTTCTTCGACTGCAAGCGCATCCCAAGTGTCAGCGACGTCTTCCTCCTGCTTGTGCTTCAGAGCGTCCTCTTGCTTAGGCTGCTCGTTGTCTGTCTTAATTGTACGTTCGTGCACCGTGGCCAGCAGCCCGCCGTCTTCATCGCCGCTGGTGCCAATCGCCTGTCCATTGCGCAACGGCTGCGCACGCAGCAGCGATGGTAGTTCCTGGCTAGAGTACTGCAGAGTCAGAAACTGGAGCGCATCCTCAGCATTGTTCGTGTAGGCAAGCGCCTCCTTGAGCATTCCTGGATCTACCGCGAACTCGTCCTGCAGCACGCTCACGGCTCGCGCCAGTTGCTTGCGCGACCGCATGGGACCCGTCACGAGATCAGCTGCGACACCGTTGGGCGCGACACCGGGGCGGAACTGGATCCGCTGCATCTCGCGGCGCTGGCGAAGCAGTGTCTCATGGAAGAGCGCCTCAAGCTCGCGCGGGAACTCGAAGCCCAGCTCCACTGATGGCCCCTTGGCATCCATGACGTCTGTCTATCTGCTAAGTGCGGCTCCTACAGTAAGTACGACGAAAAAATACAGTAACCGGTACATTACGCACACATACCGGTGATATGTAGCCATTTATGCATCAGAGGTCGGGAGTGTTCGTGCATTTTTCCACTCCAGTAGGCCGTGGAGGTCGTCTTTGACTAGCTTCAGAAGAGAGCTCATCTTGTCATTGGCCCGTGCAGCGCCTAGATCGATGCGCGCGCAGTTGAATGCGTCCGCACGGCGGGTCGGGATGGCAGGCAGCAGCTCGTACGTCTTCTCGTGCATCTCTCGTGCGCGGGGGAAATCGTGGGACGCTGTGTAGATGTGCCCCAGTCTTCGGGACGCATCGGCCTGGTTTACAAGACTGCCGGCTTTGGTCGCGATTGAGACGTAGTGGTTGAGGAAATCAATCGAGAGCTGCTTGTTCTCAAGCCGCTCGTGCGCAGTCGCGAGTTCGGCACAAGCGCTGCCTTCGCCATCGACATTGCCGGTTTTCCTGCATGTTGCTAACTAATACGAGAGAAGTTCAGCCCAGAGTCGCCCATTATCTGAAAGCGATTTCAGTAATGTAGTACTCACGTAAGCCTCGAGAAACGGCAGCGCATTTGCGGGCTCCTGAAGCGCGTTGTAGCAAGCGCCGATCTTGAATTGCGCCTGCGCAATCGAGCGAGCATCGTCGGCCTTGGTCGCGCATTCCAGCATCTTCTTGTAGTAATCGATAGAAGTCTGAAACTCGCGCGCATTTTCGTGTTTCACCGCGAGATCAGAGTACACTTTGCCGAGCTGCGTGAACGCCTCGCCTCGCAGTTCGTCGTCGTCTTCGTGCTCGTAGATGACCTGAGCCACCGAGACGTAAAGCTCTTGGTACTCGCGCGCCTTGTCCAGATCCAACAGCGTGTGGTAGCCGCTGCCGATTTTGTTGAGCACGCGCATTTCACAGATCGCGTCCTTGACCAGCCGCGCGATCTCGAGGCACTTCTCGTAGAAGAACAACATCGTCTTGATGTCTCCCTTTTCCATGCAATACGTTGCGAGGCTGTCGTAAGCGCTGAGCACTTCCGGGATCGCGCCCTTGCGTTTGCAATGCTCTGCTGTCACCAATTGGTCACGCAGAAACTGCATCTGGGATGCATCTAACGCAGCTCCTCCGATGCAAGCTTCAATATTAGCCTCGGCATCGCCCAAGCCTTCGCTCTTTCGCGGCTGGCGATGCGTGAGGTAAAACATGTCGACAAAGGATTGGACGTACCCGCCCATGAGCAGCTGAGTGCAGAAGTCCTCCTTTAAGCTAGCTTGGATAGTGGGAGTAGAGGAGTCGGCTCTCCGCAGCGAATCGGAGGGCGCAGATATTAGTGATTGGTCGTTCTTCTCTGCCATCGGGCCTCGCATGGGCTTGCTTCGCACAGGCTTCTTGCTGCTAGTTGGTACGACCTGTGTGGCGTTGCCATTGCTGCTGGAAGGCAAACCGTGAGAGCTGCGCTCAACGCGAGAGCGATCGTGCTCCTTCGGCCGCTGCACCATGATCGCGATGGGTCGAGGGATGGGAATACGTGTCTTTTCGAGGTCAAAACGGTCAGTAATACACACATATCCAAGAGACTGAGAAGATTGTATACAACTGTATCTTGATTCGTCTTGGCGTTAGAACTGTTCGTTGTGGCTATCCAGGGAATCATTCTCGTCGCCTTCCTGCTCGGGATCGACGATGCTCACGCGCAGCAGTCGTCCGTCTAACTCCTGCAACCATGAAAGAGGGCGACGATGAGAACCCAAGACTCTCAGCACATGTGCTATCTCTCTGACTATGTTGGCTACAGTACTAAGATAGATATTGGAATGGGCTCCTTCCTACCTGTCCGTTCATCTCAGTCACAGCTTCAAAGGCTTCGTCGAAGGAGGAGTACACCAGCATGGCCCAGAGATGTGTGGACGAGTGCGTCGGTGTCACAAGTTGAGCTACGTTGTACAAGACACCCCACGGATGAGTCCTAAGCAGCTCAGACGTTAGTCGGCAGAGCTTTCTGCAGCTTTCATACCTTCTTCAAGCTTGCCGAATGGGCTAAATGCCTCCTGGAGCCGCGTTTCGTCTGTCTTCCAGTGCAGACCTGATGCGTACAGCGATGTAGACGCACAACAGCAGCAGCAAGGTCCTTCGTGAGCACCACCAATCAAAGCCTAGTTGGAGGCTTGAAAGGGCAGTGTATCAACGCACCGATCACTGAAACGTGCGTAGAAATGGATCTCACATGAAGCTGGCTTTGTCCCAAGCGCACTAGTCGCAGTGCAGAGTCTCCATGGCTCTTACTACGGCGCAGCAGCTGCCCAGCGCCTCGCACGACCACAATGGACGTCATGCTCTGTGACACAAAAATGCAGCGAGTATATAGGACTACCAGGTAGTCAAACGTTCTAGCCGACTAAAATACAGTACATAGTCGAGCAACTTAGTCGATTGTGGTCATCGGTTTCGAATGAGTGAAGCCATTTGGGGAAGATGGAGGAGCTGTTGCAGCCACAACCGGTGACCGCTGGGAAGCAGGCCAAGCCATCGGCGCTCGCTGCTTTTGCTCGACTTCAACAGCAGCAGACACCCAAGACGCCAGAACAAAGCTTGGTCTCCAGGCCCAACAGTATAGCGCTCAAGTCACTTGACAAGCCAGCAGCTCAAGAGTCGACAACAGAGCAAGAAGCTGGCAATGTGAACGAAAAGAGCAGCGTAATGGATGCACCAGAGCCATCAGAGTCTGTTGAAACTGAAGAGAGAGAACCAATCGGTGGTGATGTGAATGGGAAACCCAGTGGACAGACCGAAGAAAGCGCCGGCGACGATGACTTCATCGTACTAGACTCAGACGATGAGTTAATCGTCTCGGCGCAAGGCACTCGGCCGGTTGAGAACTCAGTCGCTGCTACTGAAGGCTGCTTAGATAAACATATCGTTTCAGCAGCTGCCGCTATGGACTTATACGATGACGTTGCTCCAGCCTCCAGCGTTCAGCCACCAGTTCGAGAACGGTACTAATAGTAGATCCCTCATGACACTCGTGCTGGACATGTGCAACTGACCCTACCATGACAGGCCGCAGCTCAAGATGTTCTTGCCCAGGGCCTCTGAGATCGTTCTCTTCCACGCAGTGCTGGCGAGAGATTATTCGCTGCTGGTTGATCAGCTGGAGCTTCTGGCGCCAGAACAGGTCCTTGAGGTTCGTGACTCGGAACAGCGATCGCTTTACCACTACGCGGCGCTTTCGTCCAGCTCCAAGATCAAGCAACTCGTCTTCTCGCACGTTGTGGATCACTACGACCGCATTCTGGACAGCCACGTCAAGTCGTTAATGGAAAGAAGCCACGAGCTCAAGAGGTACACCGAAGCAGCAATGCAGGACTCTCATGTGTTGGGTCATCAGTTCCATCAAATGTGCTTCAGGTGGACTGATCAAAGGTATAGCAGTAACTGGGTCCCGCCGAAGGTCAAAGAGCTGCAGCGTATTGCCACACAACGGAAATACGAGGACCTTCGAGCCGTTTGCACATCCGCAGATAGAAATGGGCGGACGTTCTTGCATTATGTAAGTCTCTCCATGAGTATCTTGAGCTTGAAATGATTTCATTCTCTGGATGGTCTTGCTTGTTCTAGGCAGCGACAAACCCGTCAGGGCTGTTATTAGATGAAGAATCCCATCAGCTGAACCTTCTTCGTGTTGATCCGAAGCTTCTCTCTGCTGAAGGTACGCCAGATCCTTTCTCCTCTCAGCAACACCATCAGAAACGAATCGATTGCTGCTCCACAGATGCACTCGGTCTCATGCCGCTTCATTACGCAGTCCAAACAGGGAATATGCAGCAAATCCAGTGGCTACTGCGTCTTGGTGCAGTGACAGCGCTGAAGACAAGTGCAATGCAAAAGCTGTTGATGCTTCCAATGGACAAATCGCTGCAGAAATTTCTGTTGCATCAACTCGAAGCTGCCGACATCAAGAACTACCGTGACCTGGTTGTTCATGGAGCTCATTCCGTCGCATTTGACACGGAAGAGTGTGAGCTCGGTGTGAGTATTCACGCTCTTTCGATGATGCAGCAAGCGATGAGCCCACACAGCGGTCCGCGAATGGTGTCAGGCCTGCACAAGGCCGCATTGTACGGCAATCTGGACGCCGTCGAGCTATTGCTTAAAAGAAAAAGCGATGTAAACGCTCGAGATGCCAACGGGTGGACAGCACTCCATGTACGTAGACTCTCTGTCGATTCAAGACCATGAGTTTGAGCTGATGCTTCCAGTAGTACTGCGCAGATGCAGCATCAACGCGGCATTTCGCAGTTGCCGAGCGTCTGTTGGCAGTAAAGGGAGTTGAAATTGATGCGCGTTCGTTCAAAGGACGATCTCCTCTGCACATCGCTGCAAGGCGAAGCAACAGTACATCGACTGCTCCCAATACAAGCGACTCGGTGCTAGCATTCGTTGATCTCCTGTTCAAGCACAAGGCGAACGTCGATCGTGCAGACAATTCTGGCTGCACTCCGTTGCTTCTGGCGACTCGGAGGAACAATTTGCACATCGTAAAGCTGCTTCTCGCGTCGGATTGCGATCCGATCTCCGTCGACAAGAACGGATATAACGTCCTTCATACTGCCGGTATGACTGTGAGTCATGTAAAGACTCTGTGGCCAGTGCTGAATAGTAAGTATGGTGTTTTAGTGGCGAGAGGATTCATCGGCTTGGTTTCGTTCCTGGCCCATTGGGATGCCGAATGCCGATTGTGGTTCGACGCCCCAGACAATCGCGGCCGTAAACCATGTCATCTCGCGAGCAATTCAGACGTACAGGAAGCTGCAACGGTATAAACAGTGCGTTCGTTGTCATTCGCTTCTAGTGCTGATCGATCCTGCACAGAATCTCTTCTGTGCTTGTTACTCAGGAGATGTCGACAGCGTAAACGCTGGACTGCTCAAGCACACTCAGAACAAACAGAAAAGCCGATTAGTGAGTTCAGAACATCAAGCACGCTCAGAACAAACAGAAAAACCGATTAGTGAGTGCAGAACATCGCAAACTCCGCTATCGAACCGCACACCACTTCATCTGACGGTACTCACAAGATTGCATGCTAAACCCCTCCCCCCCCTTTCGCTAATATTTCGCTAGCTCCAAGGCTATATTGACGCATTGCGTCAGCTGCGCTCCTCAGCCGAAACACACAATGTATCAGGTCAGGAACTGGATATCCGCGCTCGGTTCAGCCATATCGCCAAAGTGCTCGTGAATGCGCGCTTTAGCGTATCGATATCCTTCCTTCTGCAGTCATAGGATCTTATCTTTGGTATCAGCTCTTTGCTGTGTGGCTCCTTAATGTGACTGAGTACGCAGGAGACAAATGGGGCGTCACGCCGCTCATGCTCGCTGCGTGCGTGGGCGATGTACGTTACGGTGATCCCATTACTATCGCCAAGTCCTGATCCGAAACTTGGTAAATAGGATGACGTCATGGAAGCGCTTTTGGAGCACGCAGAGGAGAGCGATCTGACCCAAGTCGATTCCGAAGCCAACACTGCGCTTCATTACAGCTACGCCTTTTGCCACGTACGTTTCATGGTTCTGGCTCCAAGTGAGGCGATCAAGTCTCTCACAATTGTGTACTGGCGATTCTCTAGGCTCAGGTTTCCACGACACTGGAAGACGAGCTGGATGATCACGTACGTTTTGCAGGCATGAAGAAACTCTCACTGACTGCTGAACCATGTGAACTCGTAGGAGCCACTGAACACAAAGGACAAGATACCGCTGGAAGTCACGGGCTTCCAGACAAAGCTCTTCCCCCGTGGACTGCGTCAGCATCTCTCTCGGATCAAACGACTGAGAGTCGTGGTTTTAGGCAAGAAGCAGCAGTTGGACCACCGATTCACGTCAGCATCTTCCAGGAGATAGTAAGCCCAAGGCTTTCGAGGGGCGCCTGATAGGTTGGGAGCCACCCAACCTACTTCAACGTGAACGTGTCACACGCAAGATTTCTGAACGCATTTCTGAAGCCTTTAGCCCAACAGCCTTCTTTCGAAAGGTCCAGAAGAAGCGACTCGCTGAACCGTCCTTCAGTCCAACGGCTAGACTTGTGGAGGGGGATTAATAGTTTGGTCCTCATTTCGTCACTCGCCCGAATGCCTCGATCCACGCTCTTCGCTGTGTTCGCTGCGGCATTGTTTCTCGCTGCAGATGCTCACAAGGAATAAAGCTTCCGAACGGAGCCAAAGTCCCGGGCGTCAAGGCTCTTGGCCACACGGACCCAAACGGCGGCGGGAGCGAGAATAAATTCGGTCGAGCGTTTGATTCGGCGGGGCTGAAGTGGACGACAGCGTTTTGTCAGGCCGATACGGACGGCGATGGCCAGACCAACGGCCAAGAGCTCGGCGATCCGTGCTGCGCGTGGGTCAAGGGCTCGAATGCTGTGGTGCTCTGGACCGATGGCGTCTCGCATCCAGGCGACGCCTCCAAGACGTCGGATCCGTCGCTCTGGGCCAATATCACCTGCAACACCACGACAACTACAACTACGACATCCGGAGCTGAATCCACAATGGGCTCGTCTATCATGCAGCTCTCGGCGCTGGTTCTCGCGATCGCGCTTTTGTCGTGAACGATGTTGAATGCCTTTTCGTTATACGCTTTCATAATAGACAGGAGAGATCGTAGAGTGAGTGCTGCTTGGACTGTCGCTCGATATCTTCAGAATGAGTTCAGTATTCCAAACGATCCTTAGCGTTTGTCTTTCATGACCGAACTGCACGTCGTCGTCTGTTTGTGGCTTCAACCGGCATCCCTGGCTCAGAATCGATCGGTCTCGCAGTGTGTCATTTTCAAACATGCCTTCGGCAGGTCAGACGGCTCTCTTCGTGTTGCTGCTTGCAACATCAGCGAGTGCTCGCAAGGAATACGTCGCCAAGCTCCCGAACGGAGCCAAAGTCTCCGGAGTCAAGGCTATCGGCCATGCAGATCCGAACGGCGGAGGCGACGTGAACGAGTTCGGCCGCTCATTCGAATACACAGGACTGGTTTGGTCGACTGTCTTCTGCCACGCTGATTCCGACGGCGATGGCCAGACCAACGGCCAAGAGCTCGGCGATCCGTGCTGCGAGTGGAACCAGGACTCTAATCCCGTAGTGCTGTGGACAGAAGGCGTCTCGCATCCAGGCGACGCCTCCAAGAAGTCCAACGAGTCGTTGTGGGCGAATATCACGTGCAATAGTAGCACCTTCATGACCGTTGGAGCTTCATCTAGAGCGGATTCAAGCAAGACAGCAGCTATTTGGCTGTTGTCATCGCTTCTCGCTGCACTGGCGCTGGCTGCGTATTGAGATCCTCCGTCTAAGCTGTGAAAGGATCTTGTACGATTAAGGGAAAAATTACGACTCCTCTAGTGCTGATCGCGAATAAATTGATAGTATGCATCTAAAAGCCCTCAAACGTGTCGTTGCCGTAGAAGGGACGGACGTTGGCGTCTTCGTTGGCCGCGTCAAAGTTGGCAGCGTCGAACGCGTCCTTGAGCTGGGGCACAAACGGCGCCTTCATGGTCTTCTTGGCCAGCGCCGCCCAGTCGAACTTGGCGTTAGCGAAGAACGGATGGTTCAGCACGTCCTGCATCCCGCCGGCCAAAGAGCCGATACGCAGCGCCGGGTTGGGCTCCAATAGCTTCAGCACCAGGTCCTTCGCGTCCGGGTCGAACTTGGGGTGGAACTTGATCTGCGCGCGGCCCTGGATGATCTTCTCGAAGATCTTGTTCTGGTCATTGTGCTGGAACGGCGTGCGACCGGCGATGAGCTCGTACAGCAGGCAGCCGAGCGCCCAGTGGTCCACAGCCTTGCCATGGCCCTTGTTCAGCACCAGCTCCGGAGCGAGGTACTCAGGCGTTCCGCAGAGCGTGAACGACCGCTCCATGAGCATGCCACTGCGGTAGTACGGCACGTGCTTGGCGAAGCCAAAGTCCACCATCTTGAGGTATCCTTGGCTGTCGATCACAAGGTTCTCAGGCTTGAGATCGCGGTATGCGACTTCCATCTTCTGCAGGTAGCGAAGCGATTCGGCGACGTTAGAGGCGTAGAAACGAGCGACCGAGACGTCGAACGCACCGGCAATGCCTCGTGCGACCTGGAAGGCCTTTTCGTACAGCAGCGACCATAGTTCGCCGCCTTGTACCAGCTCAAAGAGCATGTAGAGCTGGTTGGCATCCGAGTACGTCTCAAACAGCTTGAGGATGAGCGGGTGGTCGCATTCCTGGATGATGCCCTTCTCATACAGCACGTTCTTCTGTTGGTGAGTCTCCACGATGTTGGCCTTCTGCATGCACTTGAGCGCGAACGCCTGGTTCGTTGGACGATGGCGTACGAGCAGCACGCGGCCAAAGGTGCCGCTTCCGATCGTGCGGATCTTCTCCAGGTCCTTGAACAGGATCTGCTTGACTGCTGGTGCGGCGGAACGAATGTCAACTTTGCCTAACACTGCTTGCTGCATCATCTGCTGCCGCTGGATCTCGCGTTGCATGATGTGATCGAGTTTGCCCAGCAGCCTTTCGAACGCATCGCGCTGTAGTGTGAGGCACTCGACCTGGCCGACAGCGACGCAATCGGCTGCTCGAGGCTCGTTCGCCAGTAGTGCGCGCTCGCCAAAGAACTCGCCCGAACGCAGCTGCATGATCTCAAAGCCGGACTTTTGCACGCTCACCTTGCCGTCAGAGATCATGAAGAACGTATCCCCGGTATCGCCCTCGCGAATGATCTTGCTCTTGTCTTCAAAAGACACGACGTTGAGTGCGTGCGCGAGGATGTCGAGCTCATCGTCATTGAGGGACGACAGCAGCGGCACACTGCGCAGCACGCGAATACGCATCTGACGGTCGATAAGCGAGCGGAGAGGACCCAGCAGCTTGGTGAACTGCGCGCGATCCATGACATAGCAGTCCACGTTGCCCACAGCGATGCAGTTGGCTTGGCGTGGCTCGTGCAGCATGAGCGCCATCTCACCAAAGTAGTTCCCGCGGTAGAGCACCATGAGCTCCTTCTCGACGGCATCAGGCCCGGTACCGCGCGAGGTGCAGCGCACTTTGCCCTCTACAATGATGTAGAACGTATTGCCATCTTCGCCCTGGCGGATGATGTACTCGCCGTCGTTGAAGCGCTGCAGCTTGAGGGCTGCTGCGACCTTTTGCAGCTGGTTGTTGCTCAGGCGCTGGAGCAGCTCAACGTTCTTGAGAAAGTTCACGCGCGCGAGCTGTGTAGCTGAGGCTGTGGTGGCCATGATCTTGCGGAACATTGTGCGCTCGACCGACCAAAGGATACAGCCCGTCGTGGCCAGGATCGTGGCAGCGCGCGGGCAGTTGTACAGCAGTGCGAGCTCGCCAAAGGCGTCACCGTTGTTGTATTTGCCCACGAGCTGACCGTCCACCACGATGTCGCACATGCCGCTCTCGAGAACGAAGAAGCAGTTACCCGCGGTACCTTGTGTGATCACATGCTCGCCAGCTTGGATGGTGACCATGGCCATCACATCGATCATCTCGTCAATTTCGACCTGGTCCAGCGAGCTGAAGAGGTAGTGGTTCTTGAGTGCCTTGGAGATCATCGAGCGGGTCTGCGCGTTCTTGGGCACGCGCACGTGGCTGATCGAGCCAAGATCGCCGGGCTCCACGGCGTCTTCCTTGATCGGTGCGCGGCGAACGCCCTTGAGCTCGCCCATCGAGTCGATGACCATGGGCGACGACGCAGTGGTGGCCTTAGCATTCGGCATGGCAGCCGCGAGATCACCTAGGACAATGGTCGAGTTGGCACCCGACGCTGTCATGTTGCTCGGGCGGATGGTGGGCGGCGCCGGCGGCATGATCAGGTCCTTCATGCGCTGCGGGAAATCCATCGTGCCTTCGGGCTGGGGGACGTCGACCGATCGAGAGGTACTACGGGTACTACGGGCGAATTGACTTGAGGAGCGAGCCGCTTGGGCAGGCAGAAGAGATTGTGATATCCAGACAGCCTCAGCAACCACGTCCTAACGCATGAACCTCCTCCATGCGATCTGGTCCAGCCAGCATTATTAGCCTCCGGATCAGAAGTCGAGCTAAAAATAGAATTGGAATGGGTACACTTCTTGTGGGAAATGCCACACAAACTCCACCTTATATTGGGCACATTGTCTTCAGCTGAAGTGGTCCACGTAAAATAGGAAGACCTCGAAACGACGCGCTTCAACTGCTTCATGATGGGCGATCGAAGCGAGTGGGTCGGGCAGCGTGTGCGCGTGTTCTGGGAGGACGAGGATGAGTGGTTCAGTGGCGTTGTACAAGATGTAGACGAGAGCCAGCGCGTGTTTGTGCTGTATGAAGATGGGGACGAGCGATGGGAGGACGAGACGCAGCAGATGGAGGTGGTGCCGAGCGTCAGGTCTGCTGCAGCGCCTGCCATTATGGAGCCGCCTGCGTCTCCAGGGTATGAGGACGAGTACGAAGACGAAGACGAAGACACAGAGAAGGAAGAAATCGTTGACGCGTTGGACGACGACGTTCGTGGCTTTGAGCATCGCGAGCACGATGCACAGGACCAGACAGAGAACATATCGGATCCCGAAGACATAAACGCCGAACAAGCAGATCAAGAGGCTGAGCTACCAGATCATGCGTTGGACAATCCAACAGACAAGAAGATAGACCCTAGCGACCATGAAGACAGCCAATCGATTGCCATGTCCGAAGCGCCGTTGATGTTTGACAAACGGCCAAATCAGCCAGAGCCGTCGGCCTCGCAGCTTCCGATCAGTGGGATTCTACACGGTCTCGTGCTTCGCGCGTCCAATCTGAGCAGAGAAGATCCATCTGACCGCCCCAATGCGTTTGTGCGAATCGCATTCGTAGAAGCTGGCGAGACCAACAACACGAACCTCATGCTTCGCTGCAAGAACGCACTCGCTTCCACTTCAGTCATCTCTCGATCTAGTCACCCGATCTGGAACGAGGACGACGAAGCAACTGAAGGGGACGGAGTCTTTAAGTTGCAGTTGGCGCCATTTGATACCGCCCCAGAGCAACGCCGTTCATGGTTTCAACTACGTGGCGATCTTCTTTTCACAGTGTACTCGAGCTCGTCTAGCGGCTCCAGCGGCAACGATTTCATCGGCCAAGCGCTTCTCTCTCTTCAGAATGTTCTTCGCGAGGTACTGATAGCCTCTCCCTGCGTCACAAGGCACCTTGGCCTGCGATCACGTCAGGGGAGACCTCTTGCAGGCAATGGCAGCGACTCAGCACCACCGGAGTTGGTGGTGTCATTCCACTTTCTCCCGATCTACGAGCCGGATCTCAAGCTGAAAAGCAGCACTCTGCCCTCAAACCCACGCAAGAGCTTCACGATGGCGTCTGTGCGATCTTGTGGCACCAGAAAGGCGACTTTAACGGCTGCAACTCGAAATCCGCCGGAGCACATCCGCCGTCTGAATGCGCACCGGAGCAGCAGCTCCATCAACCGCCGCAAGTTCGAGAAGCAGGTCGAGCAGGATAACAAAGCGTTCGCAAAGAAGCTACAGAGCAACCAAGTGCGGCAGGTGCGCAGGTTCGCACAAATTAAGGCCGAAGAAAAGCAGCGCAAAGTGCCCCCCCAGCGAGGCTCGATGACATACAGCCATAAGGCGTCTTCGCATGTCAATCGGAACAAGTTCCAGTACCAAGTGGATCTGGAGAACAAGGCCATAGAGAAGCGCCTGCATGCGATTGTGCGCAACACCGAGAGTTTTGGGAGGAAGGCGTGCTGGGGCGCACAGGCCAAAGACCATGAGGATGAAGATGAAGACCCGGACAAGGTGTATGTGCGTGACAGGCGACAGCGGAAGCAGGCTGAGAAGGATTACACGATGGAAAAGGCCCAGGCCAAATACCAGCAGCAGAACCAAGTGGTCGAGAGGATCCTAGCGCTGCAGCAGAGCATTGCGAACCAGAAGACACAGATCTTTGCAACCAAGACGAGTGCCACGAGACTTGGGATCCTCAACAAGAAGGACCAGCATCTGCTTGACTGTCTCCGCAATGCAGTCGACAAAGCCGCGACGACTACAAAACCAGTCTTGTCCGTCAGCAAGAAGGCCAAGTCGAGGGATTCCGATTCAGCACGTGATGCAGATTTTGCGAACGGATCAATTCGACGCGAGCGGAAGGAGCTGGAGTTACTGCTGCAAGAAGAGACGGCTCTCAAAAACGGACTCAAGCAGTGCAGTCAGGAGCTGGCGACAGTCACTCAAGAAGAGAAATCCTTGGAGCTGGAAGTGAGTGATCTAGAGTCAAAGCTACGCTTTGTGCAAAGCAAGCAGAAGTTCCAGCAGCGGATGAGTGGCAGAGACGCTCACATAATGGAGCGCGAGATGAAGAGCAAACAGCGCCAGATGGAGCTGTCGCGTGACGAGGAGGACCAGTGGACTGTGTTCCAGGCACACCAAGAGCTCTTACAACTCCAGATCACTGTCCAGATCCTGACTGATCGACTGGAAGGGGATTGCTCAGCCAAACGCTCAGGCGCTTGCAGCTCTTTGTCTGCTGTGAACGAGTATCTAGCCAAGAAGATTGAGAAGAACCAATCCAAGCTCACGAAGCTCCAGCTTGAACTCAACGAATGGCAGACTAAATACGAAGCACTCGTGGTCTCCGGCGACCAGGAGCGGCTTCAAAAGCAGATCCAGGAACTGCAGCACGTGCTGTTTCTCTGTCAGACGCGAGCCAAGCAGACGAAGGCGGCCGAGAGACAGGCTCGCGTCGCTGCAGACCGCGTGACCACAAAGTTTCAAGGCCAGTTGTTCCATGAGCAGACCGAGACAGAGATCCTACTGAAAAAGAAATCGTAATATATGGGCTCGAGTACTGAAGTCTCGGTGTGTTAAGTCTACCATGCGAGGTTGCGGCCAAGCACTTCGTACAGCTTCTGGTTGTACGGCGCGTAGAAGGCCGCAAGCTTCTCACGCACGGCTGGCGCCATGGACTCGTAGCTGCGCGTGTTTTTAGCCGACGCGTCTTCAATGCGATGCGGCGGCAGCTCCAGGAATGAAAACACCATGTCCATCGTCGCCTATCAGGAAACAAAAATCAGTGAGCTACGCTTGTACCTTTTCAACAGAGAGACGAACACGTACATGAAGACTGGTCGTTGTCTTCATGTCATCGAGCGTGAGGATCAGCACCAGCTCCTTGCTGTAGGCTTGGATCCAACCAGCTAGCTGCAGCGCGTACAGACCGCGCGCAACGTACGAGTGCGCTCCGTGGTCACTGAGCAGCGACTTTTGCGCGATCTTGGCGTCGAAGTCAGCGAAGCTCATATCCGGATGCACGCCCAGTTTGGTCAGCTCGGCGATCTCGTCGTCCACGATCTGCTCAAAGGTGCGGCCTTGCAGATGGTGGTGGCCGCGGTTGCGAAGCTGCTCGGGAGTGCCATTGGTGTCGGCAGTCATAGAGTAATGCGAGAACGCGCGGTCCACTGGGTTGCGCAGAATCACGAGGATCTTGTTGCAATGCGGGATCACCTGCTGCATGCGGTCAATCACAGTGCTACCACCGAGTAGATAGCTCGGGGTGGCTTCGCCCGTCATGACGGACGGGCACTTCATCAACAGGTCCTTGTGGAAGAAGTTGAGGTAGTACTCGTAGTGCTTCTGGGCAGCCTCGCGTGAGGAAGCGCTGGATGGGAGCTTGGTGTTCCATCGCCAGTCGAAGTAGTGTGTCTCCTTGCGCTTCGAGGGCACCACGAGGTCGTGCTGCGCGATGTAGTCGTAGAGCGACGTGGTGCCGGCCTTCTGCACGCCGATGACCATGAACGAGGGCGCTGGGCGCTTGCCATAGTCCGTGGCAAGATCCAGTGTACGGCGCGTCTGGTGCAGCACCATGTCCGGCGTGAGCGTCATGTGCGTGAGTGGGTACTCCGGCTCTACGTAGTCGAAGATGAGGTGCACACGGTGCTGGTCCCAGCCGTTGTGGACCTGGTGCTTGCTGGCATTGTTGAGCTCGTACAGGTGGCCCTGCTTGAACTCGTACCGGACCATGCTCTGCTCGTCGGTGCCCACGCGGAAGTCGATGGCCTCGTTCGTGAAGATCGGGATGTGCATGCGGTGCGACTTGCTCACCCACGAGCCTGTGTCGTGGTGCACCGGCACGTCGGCGCCAGGCGGCATGATGGCAAGAATGCAGCGAATCACCTGCTCAGACCAATTGTAAGTCTCTCGAACAAGCAGAAGAGCCAGAATCAAGTAGACAACGCACATGCTCGACTGGGATCTGGATCTGCTCGAAGATCGGCTCGAGCTCGTTCTTCCAGGCGTGGAACCACGGGAATGTGCACACTCGGTTGATGTAGTCGTCGCAGAAGATGAACACAACCTTGCCGATGCCCCAGCGGTCATGACCAGCGCGATGGATCGGCACATTGTCTTTCTGGTGCGCAGGGTCCCAGAGCTTCTCGCCCTCGGCCTTGATGCGCTTCTGGAGCGCGCTGATGTCGATCAGTGCCTGACGCTCAACCACGACCGGGAACTGCTTGGACACACTGGCGTCCAGCTCCACAAGCGGGACCAGTTTTTGCCTGCAGATGTGCAAGGAGAAGACTCAGTGAGTGGTGTATACGAAGAGAGAGCGAGAGGCTGCACGCACTCGAGCGTGATGGATTGCGTCGCCGTCATGAGCTGCGTTGGCTGCAAATGAGGCGTCGTTGACACGCATCACAACGTTTTTATTGTGTGGACCACATGAGTCACGAGTAGCCAATGGAGGCACGCGCTCCAATTCAGATGCCCATGGGAGCCACAGAGTAGCAGCAATCATCATGACACTACAATAACAGCAGAGCGGCTTCATAGGCAGATAGATAATGTATCCTCCACCACATGAAGATCCCGATCCAAGTGCTTATGAGCCGACCAGGATTTCTCGTCGTACACTCGTACTTTACATGTCCTTGGACAGTACCTTCGAAAAATGCGTATATATAATTGGCTGAAATGCTGTCGAAACACCAAGCCCTTGCCCTAGTTGCACTCAAACAGCGCTCGGCCACTCAATTTAAGCGCGCGCTTAAACCGGTCCGGTCCTGTTGGTATTAGAGCCTGGGCCAAGGCGCTTAAAAGTGCCGTGGCCACTGGGAACCAACCGCTAGCGGCCGCCCTTGCGAATCGCAGTCTTTTTGCGGCGTCGTCTTCATCAAGTTTCAATTTTAAGACTACACCATGGTAAGAGCCTTTGAATGAATGTCGAATGGCAGCAACGCAGCTCAGCTCAGCAGCAGCAAAGGCATGGCATGGCATGGCATGGCTTGGTGCTTTTCCCCGACCTCAAGAGAGGCGCTGGATCGAAAGGATCTTGGCCTGCAGCTACGATTAGGATGACCACGCACAGCAGCCATGACAGGAATGCAGGCGACAATTACTCAGCACAGACACCGTCGCAGCCCAATAAAGCCCTTGCTTGCCTGCTTGCCTGAGTCTGAATGCAACTAAGCCGGCTGTTGCTGCAATGCCGCTGCCATTTTTCAAGCCATCCAGCCTCTCAGTCTGTTGAAGCCGAGACTCATGGGGTTCTGTGATCACAGGGTATCGATATTGTTGCCGGTGGCAAGGTCGTCGGTAAGAAGAACCGTACGGCCCCCAAGTCGGAGAACGTCTACCTCAACCTGCTCGTCCGGGTATGTCCAGACCAGCTTTCCATCCACCGACTGCCTCTGAGGCTCATGCCGTTGATTGTGTGTTGTAGTTGTACCGTTTCCTGGCTCGCCGTACTGATGCCAAGTTCAACGAGATCGTCCTGCGTCGTCTCTATCAGTCGAACACCAACCAGGCCCCGATGTCGATCGCTCGCGTTGCTCGCTACATGAAGGGACACGAGGGCAAGCTCGCAGTCGTTGTCGGCACCATCACGGACGACATCCGTCTCCTGAACGTGCCCAAGCTCTCGATCGTGGCGCTGCACTTCACCGAGACCGCTCGCGCTCGCATTGTCAAGGCTGGTGGCGAATGCCTCAGCTTTGACCAGCTTGCTCTGCGTGCCCCCAAGGGCTCCAACACGGTCCTGCTCCGTGGTGTCCGCACGGCTCGCGAGGTGTACAAGCACTTCGGCCACAAGTCGACGCTCGAATCGGTCCACACGCACGACCACGTCAAGCCGTACGTGCGCAGCAAGGGACGCAAGTTCGAACGCGCTCGTGGTCGCCGAAAAAGCCGTGGCTTCAAGGTCTAAGCAGCACTTGGATGACGTACTATCATGCAGCGCTGCCGCAAAGCCGGCCTTGCCATGGGGCTGGTCCGCGGTCGTGCATCGATGGGCAGTGCGAGTGCTGGGCCTTGGTGCTCATGCTCGCGCTCTCTCTCAGGCATGGGGTTTGTAACCAGGGAATAAAATTGAGACACGCCAAATACCATTTAGTTATTGTTTAGCCTGCCTCGCTCCGTTGCTCCTTGAGCCTACAGCAAGCTGCAGCTTTGAAGACGATCCACAAGCCAATCGAATTCACAAAAGGCTACTAACCACTAGCTGGATTAAGGCAGGCATGCAACTAAGCTCTGCATCAACGAATTACTTGGCAGAGCTACTTTCGTCTTGATAGAATGTACTTGAGTTTGGCCACGATCTCAGCTGTTCCAGAACAAAACAAACGCATTAGTCCAACAACAACCCAGCAGAGACACGATAGACGTATGTACCGCATTCATAGGGTGAGTCGGCCGTGTAGTCGGTGATGATCTCTTCGATGTTGTCCTTGAAGTAGATCTGAAAGTCGGTCGGATCTGTCATGAAGCGCACCCATTCCACACTGGAAATCGGACGTTCGGCCTACGCATCGCATATCAATCGCGTCACAGTCCCAAGTTTTTAACGCGCAGTGGGAAGCACATGCACTTACGATTTTGGTCGTGTTACGGGACTTGATGACGCGCTCGCCGACCTTGCGGTTGTACGTCTTGTTGAGATCGATACCCAGCATACGCTGCTGGCGCTTGCCGTACTTGTTCTTCTTGACGACGTGCCACTCCTTGAACATGGCTGCAGTGACATCATTGAACATGAACGTCTCTGGCGGTGGACGTGTGCGCGAGTCGGTCACTCCGTCGTCGACGGGATTTGTGACGGTCACTGGGATCTGTGGCGCATCAGCGTATTGCTCTGTAGTAGATAAAATAACACATTAGCATTGACAGTGCAACCTAGATACAAGCAGGACCATACTCGTGGCTAGTGTGACTTCATGAAGGTTCAATGGGCGCAGCTTGGTCTGCAGATCGATTTCATCGCTGGCCAAGTCTAGACGTTCGCGATCGGCCTCGCTGATCTTGAGCACGTACTGGTCTTGGAAAAGCTGCAGCCGATGCTTCTTGTTAAGTGTCGGCAGCAAGTCCTGACCGATAGTGCTGCTGTCGATGGCCACGACCGTGTAGTCGTCGCTCTTGGGCCTACGATATCACACACAAGAGACTCGATATCAACACGAGAACTGCCTTTGATTTGAGGAGTTGCAGCGTACATGAAGATCTTGAGGATTGCCTTTTCACTCGTGGGTGCAGCTGGTTTCGGAACTGCTCCGTCCGGCTTTGGAGCTGGCGCGGCCGCTCCAGCGTCTGCCAAGCCATAAAACCCAGTAGGAAACCAGTCTGAACACAACACAAAAGCAGCCATCTCATACCTGCCACAGGGTCTCCAGTAGGCGGACACGCGTCAGGGCGCTCGCACAGACAGTACTCGTGGCCTCCAGCGTCGCCGAAGTTCTTGATCTTTCGAGACCGATCGAGAGCTATAACATTCATTACTTCGCGTCAGGATATCCGATATCAAACGACATTAGCTGGAGCTGCCAACGACCTGGGAAATCTTCGTCTGGGTAGCCATCGGCATCGTGCAGTCGTAGTTCGTAGCACTCGGGATGGCCGTAATAGAGCGGCGGCTGCCGTCCTTCGGCCTGGTGCTGGCGGAGAATCTCCTGGATCGATTCGTCCACGATCGACACATCGTACAACTAATTTACACACAGTTAGACCAAGATTGCCAGCAAACTCAGAGCCACAGCAGGAATGACATACATCGATCTTCATCTCGGTGCGTGTGGGCAGGTAAATGGTGAGATGCAGCACAGCGCCATCGTTGCCCATCATGTTGATAGGCTTCGCCCCCAGAGGTGCAGCTGCCCCGCCCTTGATCAGCTTGTCCAGCAAAGAGATCTCTGGCTGCGATAGCGGGAGAACCTCTTCGAGCTCGAACGTGAGCGTCGAGTTCTTATCGTCCGATCCCTTGCTGTCCACTTTGTCAACGCCGTTTGCTGCGTCGTCTAGTCGAAATACTAAGACAGACCCTCAAGCAGCGCAGCACGGAAACTATGGCAATTACCTTTCTTGGCGGTGCTCGTGGTCGTAATCTTCGCAACGGATGCTGTTCCATTTGCCACTGCCGCCGCGCCATCTGAAGCCGTCGCGTCCTTCACGGTCGGCTTCTTGACGCTTTCAGGAGGCTTGGCCACCGCAGGCACATTACTCGCGACCGCTCCCGCCGTCTTGTTGTTAAATGACGATTGCTTCTTGGCGCTCGGCGGCGGGGCCTTAAAGGACGCGAGTTTATCGATCCACGAGTTGCGCAGCTGGTGTTCCATCTTGGGCGACGAGTTGTAAATGCGGTCGACCTCCGAGTCCTGGCGGTCGTGAAATGTGGGGCTGTTGCAAGAAGACATGCGCGTCATCTCCACCACATGGTTCAGCTCGCTCAGCTCCGTGAACTGCATGCTGGCGTCTCGCGCCGAGCGATAGACGTCCTCCCTGCTTATGAGCTGATAAAGCCACACACAACAATGCGGTGCTCAGAATTAGCCAGTGCGACGATTTAGTAAAAGAATCCAGGAAATTTACTTTTACTGTGTACAGCGTCTCGTTTCTTATAAGGCATTCGCAACTAACTTACATCATACTGTAAAGCATATCTAACGAGCATTTATCAGGTTACTATACTGTATATACTACACCTTTTGCCGGGCCTTACACTCCGCGCTAAGTCAATACGCACAACTGGGAAGGTGGCGTTTCTTGGCCATTTAGACATGATTATCTTCTAATCTTTCTCTATATTCTGAAAAAACATCTGCCGGCCACTCATTTTTCATTGTATGGCTTCCATACAAATGTCAGTTTTGCTTCCGCGACAAATTAATACGCACACTTAAAAGTATACAAAAAACAATATAAAAGAATGATGGTAAGAGTGATGATCACTTAATAACGGATGGCCATCACAGTCATTTGTGATGGGTCGGGGTCCTGCGCTGACTGACGAGGAGCGCGGTCGCATCAAAGGGCTCCATGAGGCTGGTGTTGGCATCCGAGAAATCTCTCGAAGGGTCGGTCGGTCTACAGACGC